>WSYH01001011.1:0-100812 GCA_036426205.1 Ascaphus truei | reverse complement strand
GGGAAGATGAGGATGATGGTGGGGGGAAGATGAGGATGATGGTGGGGAAAGATGAGGATGATGGTGGGGAAAGATGAGGATGATGGTGGGGAAAGATGAGGATGATGGTGGGGAAAGATGAGGATGATGGTGGGGAAAGATGAGGATGATGGTGGGGAAAGATGAGGATGATGGTGGGGAAAGATGAGGATGATGGTGGGGAAAGATGAGGATGATGGTGGGGAAAGATGAGGATGATGGTGGGGGAAGATGCGGTAATGATGATGGTGGGGGAGATATGAGGATGATGGGGAAGATATGAGGATGATGAGAGAGGATCAGGAAGAAAACAATTGCAGTCAGTATTAATATTAATGGGGCCCTCAAAAAAAATACAAATCTAGCTACACCACTGGCATCGGCTGTCCGTTCTTACACAATTTGACAAGCTTACAGAAAAAGAAATAAGAGGCTGTTTTAAAGGGTCTTCAAAGTTCGTTACAAATTAAATCTTTTTATACAACAGAATTAGATATAGATAGCAGGTGTGCCCCATAATTCATTTAAAATGAGTCTAGATTAAGGGGAACCTCCCCCCCCCCGTCTTGTTTGTCTACCCCCCCCATCACCCGCCCCCCCAACACTTCCCCCTCCCCTCAACTTCCAAAAAAAGGAAAAAACTATGTTGGCCAGTATTCACTCAGTGTTAGCAACGTTAAAAAGTTCTATGTTGTTGTCCATAATGTAACCATGAGTCTAGATTGATGTTGTTCTGTGATTGGCAGAAGGACTATATAGTCAGGTCACAGCCCCAAGCCAACACGTCATACTCACGAGGCGTAGCCACACACGAAACGTGTTGACACCATACGCAGTGCTTGGTGGAGCAGACAGGCGTATGGTGACGGAACACCGGCTCAGCAGAAAATTCATGTTACCTTACTTAAGGGGTTTCCAACTTTTTTTGGTTACGGAACCCGATGTGAAATTCCGAGGAACCCTGAACCTTGTATAAAAGCATGTCTGAGATCAGATACATTGCAATGAACCCCAAACCCTCTCTAATAAATTGCAATGTTATCTGATCTCAGACACCGATTATTAAGAGAGGGTTGGTGGTTCATTGCTGTATTATCTGATCCCAGACCACGCTATTAGAGAGGGTTTGGGGTTCATTGCAATGTATCTGATCTCAGACACGCTATTAGAGAGGGTTTGGGGTTCATTGCAATGTATCTGATCTCAGACACGCTAGTTAGAGAGGGTTTTGGCAATGAATTGACTGACGCTTAGAGAGGGTTTGGGGTTCATGCAATGTATCTGATCTCAGACATGCTTTTATACAAGGTTCAGGGTTCCTCGGAATTTCACATCGGGTTCCGTAACCAAAAAAAGTTGGAAACCCCTTAAGTAGGTAACATGAATTTTCTGCTGAGCCGGTGTTCCGTCACCATACGCCTGTCTGCTCCACCCAAGCACTGCGTATGGTGTCAAACGTTTCGTGTGTGGCTACGCCTCGTGAGTATGACGTCCGGTTTGGCTTGGGGCTGTGACCTGACTATATAGTCCTTCTGCCATCACAGAACAACATCACTCTAGACTCATGGTTATCCTTATGGACAACAACACATAGAACTTTATAAGTTGCTTAACACTGAGTGAATACTGGCCAACATAGTTTTTCCTTTTTTGGAAGTTGAGGGGGGGGGAAGTGTTGGGGGGGCGGGTGATGGGGGGGGGTAGACAAACAAGACGGGGGGGTGGGAGTTCCCCTTAATCTAGACTCATTTTAAATGAATTATGGGGGCACACCTGCTATCTATATCTAATTCTGTTGTATAAAAAGATTTAATTTGTAACGAACTTTGAAGACCTTTAAAACAGCCAACCTCTATTCTTTTTCTGTAAGCTTGTCAAATTGTGTAAGAACGGACAGCCGAGCTAGGTGGGGTAGGATTGTAGGTTTTTGAGGGCCCCTAATTATCAATACTGGACTGCAATGTGGGGGCTGAGCTCTAGCATCATGCCTCATAGCTTCCCATTCAGCATGCTATGAGCGCCCACCAGCAGAAGGACAGCAGCGGTCGCCACACACCAGAGCGATGCGGGCCCCACCAGCAGCCGCATCGTGCCCCCACCAGCAAGCCCAGCGGGCCCCACCAGCAGCCCAGCGGCCACACAATAAGCCGCATGAGGGCCCCACCAGCCAGCGCAGCGGGACCTCACAGAAGCCGCACAGAGGGCCCCCCCCAGTCGCCGCAGCGGGCCACACAACAGGCCGCAGACGGGGCCCCCAACCAGAAGACCGCAGCGGGACCCACCAGGCATTGCCGAAGCGGGCCCACACCACAGCGCGTCAGCGTGCCCACCCAGAGCCGCCAGCTGGTTCCCCACCAGAGCCTCAGCGTGCTCCCACCAGCCGCCGTCAGCTGGCGCCGACACAAGCAGCCGCAGTCGGCCCCCAACCGCCTGCGCAGCCGGCACGCCCAACACAGCACGCCGCAGCGGCCACCCACCAGCAGCCGCATCGGCCCCCTACCAGAGCCGCACGGGCCCCCCACCCAGAAGCTCTGAAGCGGCCGCCCCAACCAGCAGCCGCAGGCGGGCCCACACCAAAGCCGGAACTGAGCGGCCCACACAAGTCACCGCACCGCAGAGGGCCCACAAACCAGCAGCCGAGCTGGCACCCCCACCAGGAGCCGCAGCGGACCCCCACAGGAGGAGCCTCAGCGGCCCCACACCAGTGAGCCGGAAGCGGCCCCCAAAGGAGGCCGCAGCGGCCCCCACCAGGAGGCCGCAGCGGCCCCCACCAGGAGCCGAGCGGCCCCCACCAGGAGCCGCAGCTGGCCACCCACCAGGAGCGCAGCGGCCACACCACAGGAGCCGCAAGCGGCCCCCCACAAGGAGCTCATCGCCCCCACCAGGATCCGCTGGGCCCAGCCCAACAGGATGCCTAGCGGCCCCCACATAGCCGCATGCGGCCCCCCACCATAGGACCCGCAGCTGCCACTCCACAGGGAGCCGCAGCGGCACCCCACCAGCAGCCGCCATGCGGCCCCCCACCATCAGACCTAAGAGTGCCCCACCACCAGTCACAGTGACCTCATCGGCCCACACCATCAGCTAACTTTGCCAAACCCGTGACATCCTCAGCTTGCCCCCACAAGCATCCTCATCGTCCCCCCCACCAGGCATCATGGTTCATCTTGCCCCCACCATCATTACCCACTCATCTCCCCCACCATCATCACCTCATTTCCCCCACCAATTCAAGCTTTATCCCACCTATTACCTATCACCTCTCCGCCATGCCTAACTGGAGTTGTGTGGTATGGCCTTAAACAGCGGTAACCGGCAAGCGTGAGGGCGCGCTCTAGTGGTAGGACCTGGAATCTTATTTACTTCCGTGTCCCTCTGTAACCTTGCTGTTTCCTCTGCCCGGCTTCTGTTAAGCCGGGGGAGAAGAGCGCTCCCCCTGGGCTTTGCCCAGCTAAGACTATGCCCCTCGAGCGGTGCCCTTCAGATGGATCCCACACAATGAAGTTTTATGTGTATGGTATTATTCTGCACGTACCTGGGCCCTGAACTGATCTGACTTGCACACGCTCTCTCTGCACAGCACACAGAGAAAGATATCGTTGAGCGGAGAGTGCTCGAGAGACGAAACAGCGATCCCCCTCCGTCAGAAGAGTGGTTACCATCAGACAGCGACTAACCTGGAGACTACCGAATGAAAGAGCTGTACGTGGATGAAGGAGAGCAGGACCAATCATTCTGAGAGGATGCCCCATAAACACAGAGGAGAGTGACGTGAGGTACGGGAGGCCTTTCTCCTGGGGGGTGGTCTTGGACCACACCTTGTGACTACCTTTTTTCACCTTTCATCTATGATAGAAACTTGGTTTTTTAGCAGATATCCATATGCTACTCTTGGGGGTTTGGGTCCCCTGCATAATTGACAAGTGGGCTCGCAAGTAAACAGTTTTCTCTGGTAAAAACCCCAAGCGTAGGAACTGTGTTTCCATCCTGCGGAAACGGCTTTGTTTCTAGGAAATTACCCTTTTCTGTTAGTTCTTGTAGTGGTGACTGCACGGTCAGAATGTCAGTCTGTCTGACCGCAAGCGTGCGGGCGTCCGGCAGCAGGTGTTTGGTGTTGGCCCACAGCGGAGTGACTTTGTCCCACTCGTACCTCCGCATAGATTCTGAGAGCTGGTGGAGAACCCCTATGAAGCCCTGCTCTGCCGACGGCGCCTGATGAAAAGAAAGACAGTGACGGTTCTAATCCGGTGCACGAAGTGTGAGCTCACAACTCGTTGCCGACAATTTCCCGCCCCTAAAAATTACTCTTCCCCTCGGGGGAAAAGGTCCCCTCTCCATTCTCATTCTATCATCGATTCAAAATGGATTGCCATGGTAAGGAACCTTCTTTAGTCATCTTTGATTTTTGTGTGTGCATTAATCCCCTTTAGGTATCGTTAAGTAAGTTTAGGGTTTTGATGTCCTGCTGACATGGTTGGCTTAACCAAGGCATAGCAACTTCAAACGGTCTCGAGGGCCACCACCAGGTTCAGGGTTCAGGCTAGTCCGATGCTCAGGACCGCGTGGCTCAGGTGTCAGAGACTGCATCCCTCGTGCTGAAGAGTGATAATCCTGAAACGACCTGACCTGTCTTGTGGCCTGCGGGGACTGAGTTGCCACACCTGGATAAAAACCCCTTCCTCACCTGAACTACAGATGCCCATGTACGTGTATCCTGTGGTATAGCATGTGGGGACCTGTTTTATGCGCCCTCATTTTCAGTGATGGAGGCACGGCGGGAGCACTTTGGGTATTGACGTTCATTTCATTGGCAATCCTACAACATTGCCGGCAGACAAGACCTCCACCCATGGAATCCATGCCTTAAGAAGCACTGGCTACGAGCTCATGTGATCTGGTCGTTGAGAGATGCAGCTATGTCTTTTCTTAAAAGGAACTCTAGACACACCGTATTCCCTCATATCCTGAAGCTGTCCCTGTTTAAAGCCGCGTTTCGCCTTGTGGGAGTTTTACTACTTGCCAAATGCTACCAGCTTGAGTGAACCATCAGGGTTCTTCACTCGCCAGTCTAGATACTTCGGAGAAATGCACATTTGCATATGGTCCTGTGACCGCAGGAAAGCGAAACAAGAGGAGGTGCAGGGCAAGGGGTTTAAAGGGGAAGGAGGTGGGGTTGCTCGTGTGTACATTAAAGTTCACATCCTGGGCGCACGTTCCTATCGTGTGATCTGCTTCTTGTAGGATGGGAAGCGGTGATTCACCTCCATTGTGAAGGATTGGGTGGTGTTGATTGTTCCCCCGCTTCAGTTATACTGAGCTGTGACCAAATGTCCACCTCGTTGGATGCCGCTGACCCCCCTAGATTACAATACTTATGTCCCATATTGTGTGGCCGCTATCTTCTGTAACTAGCGTGCCGGCTGGCATGGGGGTGTGCGCGTGGGCAAGCGCTAGATTAACGTGTGGTCACAAAGAGGATGTATCTCCTAATCTCACACGAGCACGGAACTTCCTGAAGCATTAGTTCTTATATGCTGGCCACTAAAAACCTGAACCCCCAGCTCTTCGCCTTAGCTGTGCAGGACACAAGTCTGTCCTAAACCCGTACGTGGAAGTGCAGCAGCCATGTATTTAAACAAGTTTTCTCCACCCATGTACTCCCTTTGTTATCAGAACAGCCCGCTGATGGCTCCTTAATAACATTAAAACATTAATGTTTACACAGAGTACAGTGGGTCCGCTGGTGAATTGACTTTGTGCCGGTCACAATCCCTCTCCCTGGGATACTTGCGATCACTAGTCAATTGGTACTCACTGACAGACAACATGCTCAGCCGCGCTGCGGGTTGAGAATGCCGTACGGGATAACATGAGTGTTAATGGCTTTACATGTGTCCGGCTCAGTGGAACAGAAGGGGGGCGGGGGTTTTGGTGTGCTGTGGATACATGGAAATAGCCAATGAAAAGAGAGACCACTTGAATCCCAAGTTAGTATTGGGTGGCACCGGTCAGGCACAGTGTGTTTTTAAAATTGGTGGGATAGTTAATCCTACTATTTGCACACGCCCAGTGTGGCATTCATGCTCCGCGGCGTATTAGAAGTTAACTGAGTGAAGATTACCCTAAGGTTAGCCATAACCTCGGCTTTCTAGCATCGGCTCCGCAGTGCATTGCATACTGCAGTAAAGACGATGGGGGAGGTAACTGGACAGGGCAAGGGTTCATGCGGGGACGGTAATGGCAGGGCGAAAGGTAATGAGGGAGGGGTAAAGGCAGGGCAGAGCCGTTAGGGGGAGGGGGGTAACGTGAGGGCAAAGACGAGGAGAGGGCGTAACTAGCATGGCAACAAGCCATGAGGGGGGGGGGTAGGTGCGTAACCTAGCATGGGCAAAAGCCCAGAGGGTGGAGGCGGAGGTATAACCAGCGGGACAAAGCCATGCTAGGGAGGGGGTAAGCGAAGCAGGGCAGAGCACAGGGGGAGGGGTTTAAATTGGTAACTGCAGGGCTAAAGCTCCCACGGAAGTGGGGGACGGCCGGTGGAGGGGTGGAACTAGCCATAGTGCAAAGCATGAGGGGGCAGGGGTAACTAGCACAGGGCAAACGCCTCTGAGGGGAGGGGTCGGTTCCTGTACGAGAAGGGCAAAGCATGAGGGGGATTGGACTCCGGTGGGGTGGGTAATAGCATGGCCAAAGCCTCGGGCAATGAACCCCAAACCCTCTCTAATAGCGTGTCTGAGATCAGATACACTGCAATGAACCCCAACCCTCTCTAGTAGCACGTCAGAGATCAGATACATTGTAGGGAACTCCAACTCTCTAATGGGGCGCCTTAGATCAGATTCATTGTAAGGAACCCCAACTCACTCTATAGGGATGCCCAGGGAACCCAAGGGCTCCTATGAACCCTGGTTGAAAAACACTATTTTACTTAATTGTAAGTGGCTTTACACAAAGAAATAAAAGTATGAAAAAATTAATGTGTGCGCCCTCAACAGAAGAAATAGTAAAAATGTCATTGCGCGGATCAATCTGAAGGACACAGTCTGTCCGTTTTCACACAATTTGACAAGCTTTCAGAAAATTATTTTAAAGAGTCCCCAAAGACCGTTTTAAATGACATCTTTTTAAAGCTGAAAGCTGCGAGAATTTCCCAATGAAGCACAGTTGATGAAAGCGTTACCTCCGGGCTGTCATAGTCTCTGTAATCATCGTAACGCTCGTTGCGATCTTCGCGGTATCTCTTATATTCGGAGGACTCTCTGCGTCGGCTCCGGGACTCCCTTTCTTCCCGCTCATCTCTGTCAAATGCAGCGCCGTACCTCCCACTGCGCTCACTGCGATTCACACTGCAAGGGCAGGGGACAGGTCACCACTGCAACTTGCGCTAACCCAACTAGTGAAACCCGCAGGGTTAGACGCAGATTAACACTTACCGTTTATCCGAACCCATGGTTGGTACCTGGTGTTCTGCACACAGCAGGTTCAGCTTCTAAGCTGGGTGTTCAGCCTAATATACGGGAGAAGGAATGAATAAATATTAATGAGCTTCCCCATCTCAGATCACCTTGCATTTTATATGAGGTTACAGAAAAAAACCTTTGCATACAATATAAAAACACTCTCCTGTATCAGGAAGGGATCGATCTCACAATAACAGCGACGTGAGAAACAATACTCCGCAGTCTCTGACCGCTCTTAATGACATACAACTCCTACATGTCAGAGGCAGCTGAAACCAGTCCTAATAGAGGGTCACATCCTGAAAGCCCACGATAAAAAGCAATGGTGGGCATCCTATGTGAAAGCTAACAGGTACAATGTAATCCACAAACAACAGGTTTTGATCCCTAACCGGACAGTGCATAAAACAGGATTAGACATGGCAGACTACCAGTGGCGACACACAGAGAAACGTGGTACAGCACACGGATTCCAGAGAAGAGTAAATATGTAGTGCAGATTTACAAGGTGTTGCCATCTGCTTTCAGCGCCATGAGACCCACCCTCCCCCATGACACTGAAAAAAGGACCCTCGTGACCCTTTTCATATTTAATCTGTGCACGTTTAGCCGTATTTATAGGATCAAATCTCTGTGCCCTTCTGCTGGAATATGTTGGCACTTTACAATTAAACAATAATCTACAGAGGTCTCCGAATGCATCACACGACCAAAATCCGGCTTCACCTTTAACTACGCACAGGTACCACTGAACTATACTGTTACCAGGAACGGTTTACCCATTTGCCGGGACTCCCTAAACGACGTGATCCTGCATTATGAGGGCCAGCGCGGGGGCCGAGGCGCACTGCATCTCCACCATTAACGGGTTTGCAGCATCAGAGCCACGCTAAGTGGATACACAGATTAACACGAAAAACACCCTCTAACCGCAGAACAATTAGAGAAATACATTCATGGGCTACTCGCTGTCACTAATCTACCATCCAGCCCCCTAGGACTTGGAGGTACAATCAGAGCAACGTTTAATTGCCCCTGCGCCGCTTATTAACGGGGGTCGGCTTCTTCAAAATGTACTAGGATTCTGTACAGGGAAAATGTAATAGTTACCCGCTCCCCAGCTAGAGGGGTCACAGACATCACATTACCTGGGCAGCAAAGGTGTTAATGGCTGTCTCACATTAAGGCGGGTCTTATTATTTTCATGGACGTGCCACTAAACCACATGCAAACTCCCAGATTCCTATATACCCCTAAAACAGTTCCCACCTTCTGACCCCACAGAGAGCAAACCGCCCTGTTATTTTATTCAGAAATAATAACCCTGCAGAAGTTGGATTTCTCCCGCAGTGCGAATATATATACAGAATAAATGTGTGTTTTCTAAGAGGGGAACAGACCAAACGTGATCATCCACCCGCAGAAACGTAACACTATGGGGGTTATATTCATTCTACTACCAGTGCGATCAGGGGGATTTCTGCACAATACTGCCCTGATCGGCACTATTTATTAAATAACCCCATCACAGGCAGGCCTTCATATAACACAGATTTACAAACCGGTTTTAAAATGAGATCCTCATTGTTTGCAGGGTATGCATGTTATTATGCGCATTATATATATATATATATATATATATATATATATATATATATACACACACACACACATATATATACATACACAGCAATATATAATGTATATATATTACACACAAACACATGCACAGACAAAACACACATTGCAAAATATTCTATATATATATATACACAAAAATGTAAGTATTTCTATGTACACACACATATACAGGGACACTGGTACAGGCAGTCTGGAAGAAGTGTATATAAAACACAGCCGTGCGTCACCCCTCCCCCCTCTGTGACGTGCGGATTAATCCCGGGCCGGCTCAGGATAAACCAGACCCGGGTTATATCCCGCGGGTTCCCCGCACTCACCGCCCGCACCACTGTAACCCCGCCTCCACCTTTCTCTGCTTTTTCTCCGCCGCCGCAGCTCCCTCACCTCTCGCCGTTTGCACGAAATGGCGTCGGATCCACCCGTCTCCTCCCCACAATGCCCCGCGCGGCCAGCCGGGCACAACTGGAAACTTCCACGCGCTGCCCTCCCCGCTCAGTAACGCGCATGCGCACAGGGCGAGGGGGGGCTTGCGTTTCACACCTCGCTCCTGAGCATCCAACGAGAAAACAAGTGAGGCTTGGCACTGAGTGTCATCTATTGCAAGGCATGCCGGAAGTGTAGTTTGGAGGTGTTTAATGGGTGTTATGTGCAAACTTCTTACTCTCACCCAATATTATTTGGGGTTAGGGTTGCCAGGTGTCCAGTGATGAAGTGGGCTGCCCTGTATTTTGGAACTCTGTCCAGTAAAAAATAAATGAGCGGTAATAGTCTGGTATGACCTCTCTGGACATAGTGACCTGAGCAGGGAGAGAACAGGGCTGTTGCTAGTGGGCTGGGTAGCTTCCTCCATTCTGATCGGCTGCATTGCCCAGCAGCAGACAATCATGAGAAGGTGTTAGGAGCCTGGGGGTGGGGCCAAGGAGAGGAGGAAACAGCATGGAGTCGTGAGATGGTGTGCGCATATTTGGTCTGCCCTGTTTAGGGCTGCCACCTATGGAACCCTAACCCCGAGACTTTTTGCAATACATTTTTGACATTTATTTATATATATATATATATATATATATATATATATATATTTATTTCTCTTACCGACGGCATCCTCCCGGCATCATGTTCCCCTGCAAGGTGCAGTCAGTATCGCTCCACGACGTCAAATGGCACGCATTGCCATGACAACATGACATCAAGTTGCTGTGTAGCATCCCGTTGTCATGGCAACGCAGTAACATATGACACCGCACAGCCATGTTAACGGGATTTGCAGGGGAAGATGCCGCCACCTGAAGATTATTCAGATAAACCCACAGCCTGGAGATACGTGGCCAAAATCCGTACTCTCCCGGAGTGCTGGCAACTCTGGTCCTGTTGTGTGTGTTCTCTGTGGCTGTCCTGTGAGGTGAGAATGACAGGAGGGAGGGGGGGTGAGAATAATATGGGGTAGAATGGAGGGGGGAGGGTGATAGGATGAGTGGATTGAGAGGATGGGGGTGAAAGGAGGAGAGATGG
Organism: Ascaphus truei; assembly: GCA_036426205.1. Lineage (NCBI taxonomy): Eukaryota > Metazoa > Chordata > Amphibia > Anura > Ascaphidae > Ascaphus > Ascaphus truei. The sequence goes on along the minus strand of WSYH01001011.1, from coordinate 90,184 downwards.
GGGGTTGAAAGGATGAGAGGAGGGGGGTGAAAGGATCCTTAACGCTGCTGCCAAAATCACTCTGCTCTTTCCTAAATCTGTCTCAGCGTCTCCCCTCCTGAAATCACTCTCCTGGCTTCCTATCAAATCCCGTATCACACTCAATTCTCCTCCTCACTTTTAAAGCTTTACACTCTTCTGACCCTCCTTACATCTCAGCCCTAATTTCTCGCTATGCACCATCCCGGCTCTTGCGTTCTGCTCAAGGATGTCTTCTCTCTACCCCTTTTATATCTAAAGCCCTCTCCTGCCTTAAACCCTTCTCACTGACTGCCCCACACCTCTGGAATGCCCTTCCCCTCAATATCCAACTAGCACCCCCTCTGATAATTAACACCTCATACATAAACCTTGGCCCCTTGAAGACGCACTTACCAGAACTCCCTCCTACTGTCTCTGTACGTTCTTCCTACCAACCAATTAGATTGTAATCTCATCGGAGCAGGGACTCCTTTTCCTAAATGTTACTTTTAAGTCTGAAGCACTTATTCCCTTTGTGTTATTTATATCTTATTATTTATATGATTGTAAGCATTACTGCTGTGAAGCGCTATGTACGTTAATGGCGCTATACAAATAAAGACATACATACATACAAAGGATGAGGGGGTGAAAGGATGAGGGGGGTGGAAGGATGAAGGCAGGGGGTGAAAGGATGAGAGGGGGTGAAAGCATGAGGATGGGGGGGAATTTTGTGGAAGGATGAGGGGGGGTGAAAGGATGAGGGGGGGTGAAAGGATGAGGGAGGGTGAAAGGATGAGGGGGGGTGAAGGGGGGGGGGGTTGAAAAAGAGAGGGGGGGGTTGATGACAGGGTGTGAATGAATTGAAAGGATGAGGGGGGGGGTGAAAAGGATCGGAGGGGGGGGGTGAATGATTAATGTGAAAGTTTGAAAGGATGAGGGGGGGGTCGAAAAAGGATGACGGGGGGGGTGAAAGAGTGAATGATGATGTGATGAATGAAAAGGAGGGGAGGGGGTGAAAGGATGAGGGGAGGGGGGGTGAAAGGATGAGGGGAGGGGGTGAAAGGATGTGAGGGTGAAAGGATAAGGGGAGGGGGTGACAGGATGAATGTGGGGGGTGAAAGGATAAGGGGAGGGGGGGTGAAAGGATAAGCGGAGGGGGGGTGAAAGGATGAGGGGAGGGGGTGACAGGATGAATGTGGGGGGTGAAAGGATAAGGGGAGGGGGGGGTGATGAAAGGAGAAGCGGACGGGGGGGGGGAAAGCGATGAGTGAGGGGAGGGGGTCGGTGAGGGGTGGTGAAAAGGATGGGCTCGGGGGAGGTGGGATGACAGATGAATGTGGGGGGTGAAAGGATAAGCGGAGGGGGGTGAAAGGATGAGGGGAGGGGGGGTGAAAGGATGAGGGAGGGGGGGGAAGGATGAGGGTTGAAAGGATAAGGGGAGGGGTGAAAGGATGAGGGAGGGGGGAGAAAGGATAAGGGGAGGTGGTGAGAGGGAGGGGTGAAAGGATAAGGGGAGGTGGTGAAAGGGAGGGGTGAAAGGATGAGGGAGGGGGGTGAAAGGATAAGGGGAGGTGGTGAGGAGGTGTGAAAGGATGAGGGAGGGGGGTGAAAGGATAAGGGGAGGTGGTGAGAAGGAGGGGTGAAAGGATGAGGGAGGGGGAGGATAAAGTTGCCCGTTATACCTTTGTGCTACCCGTCTCTCTTCCCTTTCACTCCCTCCCTTTGTGCTACCTGTCTCTCTTCCCTTTCACTCCCTCCCATTTTTCTTCTTACTCCATGATTCCCTCCCCCCTCAGATTCTTCCCTGTGTTAGTTCTATTTCACCAGGGCTTTTTACTTTCTATTACTGAGTCTGTATATGCACTGTGCCTATTTTCATTTACATATCACCATGTGTCCCTGTGTGTGCACTGCGTCTGTTTCTACGTATGCTTAATTGGCTCTTTCTGTTCAGTAAAATATATGTCTTTTTGACGTACTCATGTCTGTTTGATCTATTGCTTTTTGCTGGAGTGCTGGGAACGCCAAGTGCTTTGTTTGGAACCTATTTTTATATCCAAAATGTTGGTTCCATATTTTTTTCTTTTTTAAAATGGGTAAAATTCCCAGTGAGCGACTCAGCTCTGTCCCTCAGATGTGTGCACGCTCTTCAGCCGTAGCAAACCACCAGGATAGATATGAAGATGTATAGTATTGTACATCGGTCCCAGTATCACCCTCCTACAGATGAACCTTTCGTGGAGCTGAACAATACGTTTGGGATCTCTAAAAATGCAGGTTCAGCAAGCTAACCATAAGAGCGACAGGACCAGGAATTTCATAGGGCTCATTAGTTAACAGAATAAACTTTGTGTAGCAACACCTCTTGGAGAAAACCAAATGCAGCCTGATCTTGAAAATCTTGACACCCTGCCCCCCCAACACCAAATACCTGAAATCTAAGCTAGCTGCTGCATAAACATGTATATCAAGCAGATGATTGTTGCTAATAAAGGGTTGTGATGGTAAGGGGTAGCTGGCATCACAAAACTAAAATGAAGTCCAGCTTGCTACCCCTAAATCCATGTAACTTGGCCACCTATGTAAGGCTTATTTCAACCAAATGTATTTCATATCTGGGGGACAAGGAAATGTATAATGCACTATGTGAGAATCTATTCCAAAGCACTTTATTCCCGGTTAATGCAATCCCCAAGTTGAGCAAGCAATATGAGGTAAAGTGTTTTGTGATCCATGTGTAAGCACAGTGATGTGATTTGGGAGGCAGCCCTGAAAAGTGTTAATTGGATTATGTGACTTATGTACTCATTTCTAATATAGCAGACTTGTAATGGGATTTGCATGCGAGTTGCATTCCTATGGAGGGGACTCTGTGATTTAATCAGCTGAGGTTCCTGCAGATGTGTATTGAGACATTGGTTGGGAGCGCGGAGGTGATAGACATTTGGTGAGTTGACTGGACAATCAGGTTTGCTCTGATTGGCCAGCAGCCCCCATCCCATGTTAAAGGATAGCGACCAAGGGGTATATAAGGAACACTGCTGGTCAGAGCAGGAGTTGGGCATCGAGATGTTGGATGAACATCTAAAGAAGCTCAACGAGAAATTCTACAAGGAACTGGACCAGAACTCAAATCCGCTGATCAAGAAGCTTGCTGCCATCTCTGCAAACCCATTTGACCGCTACCCACGACCCATCACAGCGCTGACCCTGTGAAACCAACTCAACTGTGGCAAGTAACACAGATCAAGAAGCTTTCTAAAGAGTGCGACAATACACTCAACAAGAGAACTTGGAGTAATGAGGCTCAAGCCTCGGTATCCAATATCACCACTGACAGATTGAATCTGTCAGTCAGAACAGGCAGAGCAGGAGTTAGTTATTCCACAGAGGGAGAGACACTATGGGAAGGACTGTGGAGTTTCCCTCAGAGGACCATCTGAGAGACAGAGACATTCTGTGAAAGAGTTTGGATCTTGACAGTGACCAGCTGGAGATACGTCATACGTCAGAGGGGCTGCTGTGTGATCAGCCCTCTGATATCCTGGACTAGAAGTGGACAGGATAAGCCTTCTTGAAGCAGGCCCCTCACCTAGCGAGGCTAGAGTCTACTCCCCAGGTCCCCAGTTGGTATTGTATCTTGCTTTGTGCATCTTTATGTCTGCTGGCGTGCCGGAATAAACATCATTTTATTCAACAACCTTGTCCTGCCTGGTGCTAGTGATCCCAGTGGTTTCAGTGTAAAAGTACTGGTCTCCCGGGATGAAGGTGTTTAAATATCTGCAACTTAGCGAGAACCTGACATCACACTTTGATCATTGCAGTGAGGCATTGCAAAGGGATGTGTGACATTGGTGTGTATCCTAAACAGAAGGATAAACAGGTCTGTACAGGCTGCATTTATAGGCAAGGACACCGTTGGCTAAACGCTACAGGGCAGAGACCGGTGTTTACTGGTCTTTACACAGCCCCGTCATCTAAGATGCTTTTGGGACTGGCCTGTTTGCACAGGCGTGTTTAAAGCCCTAGATTTAAAGGATATCAATCGTCCTGCTGCAAGCCCCACTATTCATGAAAGGGTTAGGCTTGCATTTCTGTTTATAGGATTTTGCTTAATCTCCATTTTTGTTTTTTTTTTGGTGGGAAGGAGAAAATAACAAATCCTTTTATTTATTTTTAGTAAGAAGCTCGGCACGGCTCCAATATATCCTGCAAAATGCGAGAGCCCCCTGCACGCGGGACAGGGGCACTAAGGCTGAGTCCAGGGTCAGCGCTGAGCCGCGCTCTCGCTTACCGGTGAGCCCCTGCAGCCGCAATGACAGCGGCTTTAGCAGGGGCTCGCGCACGCGTCCGCAAGCGTGCGGAAGAGTAGGTCTTAGACATTTTTTAGTTTCAAGCGCTCACGGGAGCGCAGGCCCGGTCACCCTCTCCGTGACGTCACTGGCCCGCCCCCGCCCCCGACACACCCCCGGACCAAGGCCAGGGAAAGCACCCGCTGTCCCTCAGCCTCAGTGCGCCTCCGCACGGCTGCTGTAACCCTGGACGCAGCCTTAGAGACAGTGATGCCCCTTCAGGGACGAGCCTGAGAAGCGCTGAAAATACCACAGATCACTTTAAAAATTATTCTTTTTATTAAGAAAGAAAAAAAAAAAATAGCAGCAAAAAACAAAATGTAAATGCGGGATAAACAAAGATGGAGACACTCCGAAGGTTGTGCAGACGGGCAGGGTTCGTCACTTTAGCTCCTTGTAACGTCCCAGGATGAGCTTCCTCGTGTTATCCCTGTAGGATTCTCCTGTTGGCCCCTTCTCTCGGTTTTTACCCTGCACGTTCCCGTCGCCCACGGGCTCATCACTGCAAGGGGACAAGACGGAGGGAGAGAAGGGTCAGAGAGAGATGTGGCACAGGAGTGATGTGGGGGCAGTGTCATGCAGAGGCTCTCAAATGCCCATCTCAGGGATACAGACCCTGGCAACCCAGGGGCGGCCAACTCACGTCAGGTCAGGTTCTCAGGGTAGCCCTGCTCCCCCCGCACAGGTGGCTCAGTCATGACTGAGCCACCTGTGCTGCAGCAGGGATATCCTGAAAAACCTGACTTGTTGGAGGCCCTTGAGGACTGGAGTTGGCCACCCCTGCTCTAACCCCACTTGGGTGAGATGGCTTAGACACACAGGGTGGATGATATTAGGGTAATGGCATGCAGAGAACCAGAGGCTGGATCTCGGGGTGCAAAGACCTCAATCTGTAGGACTAGAGCTCAGCATCTCTAAGCTGAGGACTATTACAACGATGCACCTCTGGGTCTGGATGGATGCAAAGTCCAGTACACCTAGGACAGCTATGGATGCATGGCTGCGATGCAAGGACATGCAGCTCTATGGCAGGCGGTTGAATGAATGGGTTATAATGCATCAAGGTTTCAGCCGCATTACCCGAGGGAAACGCCAGCGTACTTTGGTCTCTTTCTCCCTCGGGAGCTGCCATCGGTCCCCTGGTTTTCCCGTGTCTCCTATCACAGAGCAAAGCACGTGTCAGAAGCCAGGCCCTCGCCAGGCGCGGTCGGGTGGAGCATGCAGGGGACAGCACGGGGGAAACGCAGCTTCCGGCTTTCAGGTACGTGCGGCGGCAGGGAGCCCGGGAGAGGCTCGTCCCTGGAGCCCTGCAACAGGTGAGGAGCATGCAATGTGTGTGTGTTACGGGTGTCATCGGTGGGCACAGAGGGGGCTGCAGAGCAGGTCTGAGGTGCAGTAAAAAGGGCTTAGTACTGGAATACTAATCATGCTGGCAAAGACTGCACCCGTCGGCTCCCCTCCCCGATGCCCGTGTGTGGGATTTAGTAACAGGTAGGCACACTGCCCGATGCCCGGTGTGTCATTGTGTGGGATGTAGTAACAAGTAGGCACACTGCACAATGCCCGTTTGTATTATTTAGTAACAGGTAGGCGCACTGCACAATGCCCGTTTGTATTATTTAGCAACAGGTAGGCACACTGCACTATGCCTGTGTGTGGGATTTAGTAACAGGTAGGCACACTGCACGATGCCCGTGTGTGGGATTTAGTAACAGGTAGGCGCACTGCACGATGCCTGTGTGTGGGATTTAGTAACAGGTAGGCACACTGCACTATGCCCGTGTGTGTCATTGTGTGGGATTTAGTAACAGGTAGGCACACTGCACGATGCCCGGTGTGTCATTGTGTGGGATTTAGTAACAGGTAGGCGCACTGCACGTGCCCGTGTGTGGATTTTACCGTAGGCACACTGCCCATGCCGGTTGTGTATGGGATTTAGTAACAGTTAGGCACACTGACATGCCCGTTTGGTATTTTTAGTAACGGTAGGCGCCCGGCACGTGCCTGTGTAGGGATTAGTAACAGGTAGGCACACTGCACTATGCCCTGTGTGTGGGAGTTAGTAACAGGTAAGGCCAACTGCACATGCCTGTGTGTGGGATTTATTAGCAGTAGGCAGCACGCACGATGCCCTGTGTGTCATTGGGGTTTAGTAACAGGTGGCACAACTGCACTACTTGCCCGTGTTCATTGTGGGATTTATTAAAGTAGGCCACTGCACGATGCCCGTGTGTGGGATTTAGTAACAGGTAGCACACTGCACTATGCCTGTTTGTGGATTTATAACGTAGGCAACTGCACTATGCCCGTGTGTGGATTTAGTAACAGTTAGGCGCACGCCCTCTGTGTTGGGATTTAGTAACAGGTAGGCACACTGCACTATGCCCGTTGTGCATTGTGTGGGATTTAGTAAACAGGTAGGCACCGCCAGCCCGTGTGTATTGTGGTGATTTAACGGTGCACTCACATGCCTGTGTGTGGGATTTAGTAACAGGTGGGCACACTGCACGATGCCCGTGTTTGGGATTTAGTACAGGTAGGCACACTCAACATGCCGTGGTTGTATGGTATTAAGTAACAGGTAGGTCACTGCACGATGCCCGGTGTATTTGGGATTTAGTAACAGTAGCGCACTTGCACGATGCCCGTGTGTGTGTGGGATTTAGTAACAGAGGCGCACTGCACTATGCCTGTGTGTGTGGGATTTAGGCTAACAGTAGGCACACTGCCACGTGCCCGTGTATTGGTGATTTAGTAACCAGTATGCACACTGGACATGCCCGTGTTTGGGTTTTAGTAACAGGTAGGCACACTGCAGCCGATGCCCTGTGTATGGGATTTAGTAACAGTAGGCCACTGCCCATGCCCGTGTGTGGGATTTGTAACAGGTAGGGCGACGCCTGCACATGCCCGGTGTTGGCTTATTTCAGTAACAGGTAGGCACACTGCACTATGCCTGTGTGGTGGGATTTAGTAACAGTAGGCACACGCACTATGCCCGTGTGTGGGATTTAGTAACAGGTATGCACGCTGCACACTGCCCGTTTGGGATTTTTAGTACAGGTAGGCACACTGCACGATGCCCGTGTGTGGGATTTAGTAACAGGTAGGCACACGCGCACTAATGCCCGTGTGTGGGATTTTAGTAACAGGTAGGCACACTTGCACTATCCTGTGGTTGGATTTAAGAACAGTAGGCCACGCACGATGGCCTGTGTGTGATTAGTAACAGGTATCACAACTGCACTATGCCCGTGTTGGGTTTAAGTAACAGGTAGGCCACACTGCAGCATGCCCTGTGTGAGATTTTAGTACAAACATGCCGTGAGCACAACTGCACTATCCCGTGTGTTGGGATTTAGTACACAGTAGCACACTGCACTATGCCCGTTTGTGGTGGATTTATATACCAGGTAGGCACACTGCATGCCCGTGTGGTGGATTTAGTACAGGTACACACCGCACTATGCCCGTGTGTGGGGATTTAAGTAACAGGTAAGGCACACTCTGCACCGATGCCGCGTGTGAGGGATTTAGTAACAGGTAGGCACACTGCACTATGCCCGTGTGTGGATTTAGTAACAGGTAGGCAACTGCACGATGCGCCGTGTGATGGGATTTAGTAACAGTAGGCACACTGCACTGATTGCCCGTGTGAGGGATTTAGTAGCAGGTAGGCATACTGCACGATGCCCGTGTGAGGGTTTAGTAACATGTAGGCACAACTGCCCACTGGCCCGTTTGTATTATTTAGTAACAGGTAGGCATACTGCACTATGCCCGTGTGTGGGATTTAGTCAACAGGTAGGCACACTGCACGATGCCTGTGTGTGGGATTTAGCAACAGGTAGGCACACTGCAACATCCTGTGTGTGGTTATTTAGCAACGAGTAGGCCACTGCACTAATTCCGCATGTGGATTTAGTAACCAGGTAAGCACACTGCATGATGCCCGTGTGTGTGAATTTAGTAACAGGTAGGCAGCGCAGCACTTCACGTGCCTGTGTTGTGTGTATTTTAGTAACAGGTAGGCCACAACCTGCACGATCCTGTGTTGTGGATTTAGTAACATGTAGTCATACTCACGATTGGCCTGTGTGTGGATTTAGAACAGATAGGCGCACGCACTATGGCCCTGGGTGGGATTAGTACAGGTAAGGCGCACTGCAACGATGCCCCGTTGTGGGAGTTAGCAACAGGTAGAGTGCACACTGCACTGCACTAGCCCGTCGAGTGTGGGATTTAGCCAACAGGTAGGCATACTGCACTATGCCCGTGTGGGGATTTATTAACAGGTAGGCGCACTGCGAGCGATGCATGTTGTGGGATTTAGTAACAAGTAGGGCACACTGCACGAGTGCCGTGTGTGTGGATTTAAGCAATAGGTAGGCTACTGCACTATGCCCGTGTGGTGGGATTTAGTAACTCCGTTAGGGCGCACTGCGACTATGCCCGTGTGTGGGATTTAGTACAGGTAGGCACACTGCACTATGCCCGCTGTGTGGGATTGTGTAATCATTGTAGGCACACTGCGACGATGGCCCGTGTGTGGGATTTACATATAGGTAGGCATAATTCACTATGCCGTGTTGACAGGGTTTATACAGGTAGGCACACTGCACTATGCCGTGTGTGGGATTTAGTAACAGGTAGGCGCACTGCACGATGCCCGTGTGTGGGATTTAGTAACAGGTAGGCACACTGCACGATGCCTGTGTGTGGGATTTAGTAACAGGTAGGCACACTGCACGATGCCCGTGTGTGGGATTTAGTAACAGGTAGGCGCACTGCACGATGCCTGTGTATGGGATTTAGTAACAGGTAGGCACACTGCACGGCTTTAGGGCTGTCCCTCCCACAGCAGGGACGACGAATATATCATGGAGGCCGCCCTCCCACTGCAGGTGCCAGAATAGATCATGGAGCCGTCCCTCCCACTGCAGGTGACGAGAGATCATGAGGCCGTCCCTCCCACTGCAGGGTGTCACAGAAGGGTATCATGGAGGCTGCCCCTCACCGCAGGGTGAGACAGAAGGGAGTCTTGGAGGCTGTCCCTCCCACGCGCAGGTGACTGACAGAAGGGAGACATGGAGTTCCCTCCCATTCAGAGTGACACAGAAGGGAAACCTAGGGAAACGGGGTCTGTCCGGTGGGAACAAGTGAACCTGTGCGATGGGTCAAGAAGGTGGCCAGGCCCCCATGGAGTCCCCTACACCAAAGGTGACACTCCTGTGCTAACTGTCTGCTTCTCTGCAGCAAAACCTGGCCCATTCAACGCATACGAGATCAAAAGTCTGAGAGGAGCTGGCGTACCTCCAGCATGACGGGAGTAGAGGTAGTGGTGCTGAGCGATACGCAGCATGATTCCAACCCAATTACTGGAACCGCCTCTTAGGTGATTGGGTGTCCCCACTTACGGAAGTGTAGGAGATTACTTCTGCAAGGGGGCGCAGGAACCCAATATCAGACACGGGGGGCTGTAATCTTGAACTCTCCAAATCAGTGGGGAAACGGGAACCTTGCGTGAGTTTGACTTGTCTGTAAGGTAAACCCCATACATGTGTGTGGGTAAAACTGGACGACACACGCTGGTTTACAGGAGTGAGAAAGGCCGGCCCGTGTTTTCCGCGTCACCGCGGGAGCCAATCAGTAGCCTCTTACTGAAAGCTCTGTGCATGCAACGCATCTATTGCAGATAACAGAATGGCTGTGTTTCCAATTGGCTGACCTCACAGCCTAAGCGTCTTGTTCTAGTACAATGAGAGCTGATAATGATGTTTGTGAACGTGGTGGTGCCCTGATCCAGAGGGGGCTTTGTTCCCCCGGTGAGGGGGGGACCCCGCATAGCCGGCCGCAGGCTGAATGGATATTATTACAGGAAATCAGTCCATACAGAAGAGGTTGCAGCAGCACAAGAAGAGCTTGAGACTAGAAGGAGGCGGCGCCAGCCGGCAGTGTGCAAGTGTGCCACCTGTTACTAAATCCCCACACGGGCATCGTGCAGTGCGCCTACCTGTTCTAAATCCACACGGGCATCTTCAGTGGCGCCTACCTGTTACTAAATCCACACACGGGCATCGTGCAGTGTGCCTACATGTTACTAAATCCACACACGGGCATAGTGCATGGTGCCTACCTGTTACTAAATCCCACATCACCAGGCATAGTGCAGTGCGCCTACTGTTCTACAAATCCCACACACACGCATAGTGCAGTGTGCCTACCTGTTACAAATCCCTCACAACGGGCATAGTGCATTATGCCTACCTATTGCTAAATCCCACACAGCGGCAATCGTGCAGTGTGCCACATGTTACTAAATCCCACACACGGGCATAGTGCAGTGTGCCTACCTGTTACTAAATCCCACACCGGGCATAGTGCAGTGCGCTACCTGTTACTAAATCCCACACACGGGCTAGTGCAGTATCCTACCTATTGCTAAATCCCACACAACGGCATCGTGCAGTGTGCCTACTTGTTACTAATCCCACAACATGCATCGTGCATTGCCCTACTGTTACTATAATCCCACACACGGGCATAGTGCAGTATGCCTACCTGTTGCTAAATCCCACACCGGGCTACGTGCAGTGTCCTACCTTTGCTAAATCCACACGGCATCATGTCAGTTGCGCCTACCTGTTCTAATCCCACCCGGCAAGCGTGGCATACTTGCATTGTGCCCTACTGTTACTAAATCCACACACACAGGCATCGTGCAGTTGCCTACCTGTTACTACTAAATCACGATCACCTTCTAATCACCCATCATGCAAGTGGTGCGCCTACCTGTTACTAAATCACACACACGGGCATATGCAGTGTGGCTACCTGTTACTAAATCCCACATGGGCATAGTGTCAGGTGTCCTACGTTGCTAAATCCCACACACAGGCATCGTGCATGTGCCTACCTTTGCTAATCCCACACACAGCATCGTGCAGTGTGCCTACCTGTTACTAATCCCACACACGGGCAGCCGTGCATGCTACCTGTTACTAAATAATACAACGGGCCGCATTGTGCAGTGTGCCTACCTGTTACTAAATCCTCACACAGGCAATGCAGTGCTATGCCTACCTGTTACTAAATCCCTAACACGGGCATGTGCAGTGTGCCTGACCTGTTACTAAATCCCTCACACGGGTTCCATCGGGCAGTATGACCTACCTGTTACTAAATCCCACACGTCATGTAGTGCAAGGTGGTGTGCCTACTGTTACTAAAATCCCATCACACGGGCATCGTGCAGTGTGCACTACTGTATACTAAATCCCATCACCGGGCATAGTGCAGTGTGCCTACCTGTTACTAAATCCCTCCCACGGGGCATCATGCAGTGGCCTTACCTGTTTCCTAAATCCCACACAGGGATGTGCAGTGCGCCTACTGTTACTAAATCCCACACACCACGGGCAATCGTGGAAGTGCGCTACCTGTTACTAAATCCCATCACATCTGGCATCAGTGCAGTGTTGCCTACCTTTTACTAAACTCACCACACACGGGCATAGTGCATGTAGTGCACTACTGTTACTAAATCCCACCACTTGCATACGTGCATGTCGCTACCTGTTACTAATCCCACCACACAGGCATAGTGAGTGTGCCTACCTGTTACTAAATCCACACACGGGTCTATGTCAGTTGCCTACCTGTTACTAAATCCCACACACGGGCATATCGTGCGTGTGCCTACCTGTTACTAAATCCAATACAAGGCATCGTGCAGTGCGCCTACACTGTTACTAAATCCCACCACACGGTCATCGGGCAGTGTGCCTACCTGTTACTAAAATACCCACACCAAGTCTCGTGCAGTTTGTGGCCTACCTGTTACTAATAATCACACAGGCATGTGCAGTGGCCTACCTTTACTGAACTAAAATCCCACACACGGGCACTGTGCAGTGTGCCTACCTGTTACTAATCCCACATGACAACACGGCACGTGCAGTGCGCCTACCTGTTACTAAATCCCACACACGGCATCGTGCAGTGTGCCTACTGTTACTAAATCCCATACAGGGCCATCGTGCAGTGTGCCTACCTGTTATAAATCCCACACACAGGACATCGTGCAGTGCGCCTACCCTGTTTACAAATCCCACACAGATGACACACGGGCATCATCGTGCAAGTGTGCCTACCGTTACTAAATCCCACACAATGACACACACGGGCATGCGTGCAGTGGCGCTACCTGTTACTAAATCCCACACACGGCATCGTGCAGTGGCCTACCTGTTACTAAATCCCACTACACGGCATCGTGCAGTGTGCCTACTGTTGACTACTAAATACCACAACGGGCATGTGCAGTGCGCATACCTTTTTACTAAATCCCACACAATACACGGGCATTGTTGCAGTGTGCCTACCTGTGACTAATTCCCACACAAGACACAGGCATAGGCAGTGTGCCTACCTGTTACTAATCATCCACACACAGGCATTGTGCATGTGCCTACCTTACTAAATCCCACACACGGCATAGTGCAGTGTGCCTACCTGTTACTAAATCCCATACACAGCAAGGTGTAATGTTCCCTCACTGCAGGGGGGTGGGAGTGTGTAATGTTCCACTCACTGCCGGGGGGTGGGAGTGTGTAATGTTCCTTCACGCAAGGGGGGTGGGAGTAAGGTTCCTACTGTGGGGCAGGGGGTGGGAGGTAAGGTTTCCTCACTGCGGGGGCAGGTGGGTGAGGAGTAGTGTGTAAGGTCCCTCGCTGCGGGGGGTGGGAGAGTAGGTTTTCCTCACGTGGGGCAGGGGGTGGAAGGTGATGTAGGTTTCCTCACATGGGGGAAGGGGGTGCGGAGTGTGTGTAACGGTTTCATACTGGGGGCAGGGGGGATGGAAGGATGGGGTAAGGGTTCTACTGGGGGCGGGGGTGGCGAGGGTGTAAGGTTTCCTCCACTGGGGCAGAGGGGGTGGGAAAGTGTGTAAGTGTCCTCACTGCGGACGGCAGTGGGGGGTAGGGGTAAGGTGGATCTCAGAGGGCGGAAGGCGGGGAGCAGGTGTGTAAGGTTATCTACTGCGGAGAGGCCTGGGGGGAAGTGTGTAAGGTTTCTCAGCTGGGGGGGAGGGTTTGGGAGTGTGTAAGGTTTCTCCAATGTGCCGGGGGAGGCGCGGTGTGTGTCTGGGGAACTTCTACTCGTCGGCGAGGACAACAGGGATGAGGTCCGTGTGGTTCAATATTTAATTCAACAATGCAAACAGAATTGGGGGAGAAAAATGTAATCTGTATTTTTTTCAGTGATTTATTTCTGTTTTGACAAAACACAAAAACCAATTATTTGCAGGAGAACCGTATTATTATGCGATCCTCTCCATATTAAAGCCTTTCTATTAATTACATTATGCTGACCTGCAAATAACTTTGTCTAACTAGATATTCTTGTGTTGACTGCTGCAGGACATTCTTACCTTGCCCTACGTATCAAGCCACAAATATCTGCCACCGCTGCACCTTTTGCTGTGGTTATCAGTGTGGGTGACCAGGGCAGGGTGGGGCACTGCGTTATATCTCCGTAAGATAGCAGACAGTGATCACGCTGAATGCGAGATCATCGGCATGGAATGCACCAGCCGGTGCTGGGGTGCAAGTGCCCACCTTGTCAGTATGAACCCTGTCCCCAGGCTGGCAGCCAATCAGAAATGTGTATGGGGTGGGTGTGGGCGGGGGTCCATTGGTATAGTTCCTGTGTGGAGCCGGCTTATGGAATGGATTCACCGTCCCCACATAGCCAGGGAAAACCATACTTGGAACCCTTTCTTCCTCCCTAGGCTGTAACCTGCTCCTTTACTATGCAGCGTTCAGTCACCATACAGAGGCAACGGAAGGAACGAATGAACTAAATCCAAAATCGGACAGTGGCGCTGCCTCCAGGTACGGTATTGTGACAGATGGTCGCCATTTAAAACCAGTCAGGAGTTGTATTCTAGTTACAGGGTGAACTGTAGGTTGGGGGTCAGTGCTAGAGAGATAATGATAACCAAGTACAGTAGAAAGGTAACTCCTGTGTGGTTTTCTTTGCAGTGCGAGGCGGCTTAAGTTTTGTCCAAAAGAGAGGTGATGGCAGTTGGCGTGCTCGACTGGTTAGGCAGAAGTACACACACCGCTATCTCACTACTTCTCTCTGCTATTCCAGTGCGGATGTTCCCCTCACACCAAAGCTGTCACTGCATGCTACTTGGTCACTCTGCTATTCCAGTGCTGGACCTCCCTTCTACCACACCACAGCTGTCACTGCTCACTCTGCTATGCCAGTGCTGGATCCTCTCCACACACACACAGCAGAGTCACTGCATCTCACTGCTTCACTCCTGCTACTTCAGTGCTGGATTTTCCCCTCACACAAACAGCAGCTGTCACTGATTCACTCTGCTATTGCAGTGCGTGGATCCCTCCTCTCACACCAAACACACAGCGTCACTGCATATCTCCTTCACCTCTGCTGTGCAGTGCTGGATCCTACTCCTCTCACACACACACACACACACACACACAGCTGTACTGCATCTCACCCGCTTCCACTCTTCATATTCCAGTGATGGATCCTCCCACTCCACACCAACACGCCTGTCACTGCTCCTCGCGATGCAGTCGGATCCTTCAACACACACACACACAGCTGTCACTGCATCTCACTGCCTTCACTCTGCTATTCCGAGTGATGGCTCTTCCCTCACACACACAGCGCACAGGCATCTCACTGCCTTCACTCTGCTATTGCAGGCTGGATCCTCTCACACCACACCACCCAGCTGTCACTGCATCTCACTGCTTCACCTGACTATCTCGTGCTGATTCCTCCCCTCACACACAAACTAGTGTAACTGCTTCACTCTGCTATTTCAGTGCTGGGATCCTCCTCTCACACACACCCAAACACAGCTGTCTGCATCTCCACTGCTTCACTCGTGCTATTTCAGTTTTGCATTCTCCCCTAACACACATCCCTCTCGCTGCATCTCACTTGCTTACTCTGTTCGATATTCGTGCTGGATCCTCCCCTACTCACACACACACACAGCTGTCACTGGATTCTCCCTGCTTCCCACTCTGCTATTGCTAGTGATGGAATCCTCCTCGCACCACAGACACACAGGCTGCAACTGCATCTCACACGCTTCACTCTGCTATGTCCAGTTGCTGGATCCTCTCACACAACACAACAAGATGTCACTGCATCTCACTGGTACACTCTCTATTGCAGTGCTGGATCCTCCTCTCACACACCACACCTAGCATGTCATGATTAACCCTTCCACTTCTCATCCAGTGCTGGATCTCCCTCAACACACACAGCTGTCACGCTTCACTCATGCTATTGCAGTGCTGGATCCTCACTCTCACAAACACACACAGCGTGCTCAACTGCATGCTCACCGCTTCCAACACTCTATTCCAAGGGCTGGATCCTACCCTCAACACACACATGTCACTGCATCTTCACCGCTTAACTCTGCCTCAATCTGCAGTTGATCTCCCCTCATCACACACATCAACACAGTTGCACTGCAGTCTCACTGCTTCACTTGTGGATGCAGTGCGTGGATCCTCCCTATCACACCACACACACACACACACACACACACCACCACACCCACACACACACACACACACACAACACACAACAACACATACACACACCACACCACACACCACACACCCACACACACACACACACCACACAGCTGTACTGCATCTCACCGCTTCACTCTTCTATTCCAGCGTGCGATCCTCCCCTCACACACACCCAGCTGTTACTGCTTCACCTGCATTGCAGTGCTGGATCCTCCTCTCACACACACGCTGTCACTGCATCTCACTGCCTTCACTTCTGCAGCTATTTCAGTTCTTGCATTCTCCACCTCACAATCCCTATCGCTGCATCTCACTGCCTTCATCTGTACTATTGCAGTGCTGGATCCTCCTCTCACCAACACACACAGAGTCACTGCAATCTCATGCTTCACTCTGCTATTTCAGTGCTGGATCCCTCCTCATCACACACACACACGCTGTCCAATGCAATCTCCTGACTTCACCTTGCTATTTCAGGCTGGATCTCCCCCACACACACACCAGCTGTCACTGCTCTCACTGCTCACTCTGCTATTTGCAAGTGATGGATCCTCTCTCACCACACACACACACAGCCGTCACTGCCATCTCACTGCTTCACTTGCTATTGCAGTGCTGTATCTCCTCTCACACACACACACAGCGTAACTGCAATCGCACCGCTTCACCTCTGCGTTCCCGTGCTGGATCCTCCCCTCACCACACACCGCTTGTCACTGCTAACTCTGCTATTGCAGTGGGGAGTCCTCTACTAACACACACACACAACAACAAGCCGTCCTGCATACTCACCGCTTCACTCTGCTATTCCAGTGCTGGATCCTCCCCTCACAACATCCCTCTCGCTGATCTAACGGTTACACTATGCTATCCAATGCGGGGGCCCTGTCACCCAGATTTGCAATCAAAAATTGAGTGGATGTACCCAAGGTCAAACGAGCCTCACACTGGGTTGGGTCGTCCGCCTCAGGTTGCTCTTAGGTTGCTCCTGACTGATTCCCCCAGTCCCTCACAGGGGCAGGAATAACCTCGCTCTCCCCCTCAAGGATCGACCATCTCCCCCTCCGGATGTCACGAAGGAGTCCAAGCCGGTTGGCCATACCCTGCATCGCAGCGCGGCAAGACAGGTAAGCTCAAGTGATCTCCCACCGTCCCACCCCCAGCCCGGAGGAGAAGCGGCAAGGACCGACCCCCCCCAGGAGATGAGGAGGCCCCCACAGCTGAGGAGTACAGGCAAAGGGATACCAAGCAGACCGAGACAAGGAGAGCACCAAGTGAGACAGGGAAATCGTGTTCTCATATACATTCTGCCCAGAGGCTACGGTCTAATTTCTGAATGGGATAAAGTGCCCACGGTACAAGGTTAGAGGGGAAAGCGCACCACAGTCCTATAGTGCCGTCGACGGCAACCGACGGGTGACCTCCCCGTCGAATCGCAACACGGCGAACATTACTGTGTGCCGGACTGGACGGAGGCGCGTTGGATTTCGCCCATTTGATTTCTCAAGGGCCGTCACGTGACGCGGTGGCCCTTGAAAAAATCAAATTTTGCGGCTTCAGGTTTCGCTCCGTCACTTGTCCAGTTTAGCGTGCACTATAAGCCTCACGCGGCGGCAATGATTGTTTTTCGGTCGGGCGGCACTATAAGCGCGGCTACAGCGCACACCAGCAACACATGTGTTATTCCACCTGACAAAGGGAACAGGCGCCGCCCCAGACTATTAGTAGCAGTGGTCGACTATAACGTACCGGGTTGCCAGAGGGAGAGGAGGTCTTCTAGCAGAAATGGCCTTGGCGTGTCTCTCATCGCCGGCCCGGCTTGCTGGTACACAGTGATGTCGGGCATCAGGACGCTGTCCCTGCTAAGTATCTCGGGAAGCAAGGGTTCTCCGGGCTGGAATTACCGAGGTTCAGCCCGGGACCCTGCTTGCCCATGGTAGGTGCTTTCTATTCCTTTTTCTTAAACACTTTTCTTGCACTCTATCTTCCCCCCCCCAACCCCGCCGGCCGGCAGACAGTCATACAGAAGGGGATAGCTCATGAAAAGGCCGGCCACCGACGCGTGGTGAAGGCCCTGGGAGGCGCATTGTGCCACTTGCCCCCAGCAACGTTTTTCTTCATCATCAAGAACCCAAGAATGATCGGCCGGGGCCGAGCCTTCGGCTTCTAGAGCTCAAGGCCACAAGGTACCAGCGAATACATGAGTGGTTACTGAGATGTAGTTTCAGGAGAACTCGATGCGGATTAATAATTTGTGTATATGAAGCGCTGTTATTAACGCAAATAGGCGACGTTGGGCCGGGGTCAACACCGGTCACAGTGCGTTCTAAAAGGTTTTCTGCGGTTTCTTACACGGTGGAATCCAATGCACCCAGATACGTGTATACTTTTGTGAAAGGTTAAGGGAGAGGGGGTGGGGGTCCGGATGGAATGGGAGACTTATAATATAAAAGGGGACTGTCCGGGTTTGTCGAGTACAGAAGTCTGTTCTCTGGTACCCGTTATGCTATCGGAGGACACCGTGATTATACCGGTCACGGTAGCGCCAACTCTTAGAGACAGGTTGTCCTTCCGCTTTTCTACTTGTAAGCAACTCTGGCTTGTAGTCTTCTGCTTTTCAAGGACTACAAATACCAACAGCAGCCGCGGGCGCGGGTTTTGGGGCTAGTGAGTCAGTTCTTGCCTCAACTTATGGGAGTCAGAGGAGGGTATGGCCCCTTGCGGTTACTCCAAATCTACAGGTAACCATCCTCTGGCCGACTATAAAGGCGTTGACATGGGTTGAATATATACCCTGGCTGTTTCTTAGTCTCTCATACATGGTCAGGATGCTGGGGCGGGAGGCTGGCGCTGATGGATTATGTATATAGAATCATATGTGAGGCGCAAAATTTCCCTAGTATAAACAGGAGATTATTCACAAAGCTGTTCATAATGTCGCAATAGGGGACAGACGTCATCGTACGACATATTAACTGGTGGCAAATGCATAGGAGGAGCAGATCAGTGTTCTTCCTCTTGGTAGCGATCCGGAAGACAGCGATGGGGATGGGTACTAAAGCTGTTTCACTTTGTATTGAAGATATGCAGGAGTTGCCAATGTCAGGTGGGCCCCTAGGGAGTGTACAACGGCTTTGTGGGATCAGTATCCCCTATGTGTACTGCATACCTCGTCCATGCATATTGGGATCCGGGAGCTTAACAAGGATTGCGATTTCTATGCTTCAAGTACTACTCTGGGCACATGCTCCTCCTTTCCTGGATGATCTTGAGTATTACTTAGGCAGTGTTTCCCAACTCCCGTCCTCAGGACGAAACCCAAAGGTAAGGTCTGGGGTATCCCTGCTCAGCACAGATGGCCTCAGCCAAAATGACGAGCGCTTGATTTACCCACTGTGTGGAGCAGGGATATCCTTAAGAACCTGACCGTTGGGGGTTCCCTGGGACTGGAGTTGGGGAAACACTGTCTAGGCGCTAAACTAGGTAGGACACCTACCTTTACTGAAAAGAAATCGGGGACAGGGACCCTGTTATATACATTAAATATACCGTAGAACACTATTTACAGGACTCACTGTGCGGCTTCAGTGCTGAACTGCGAGGAACCTGCTTCTAGAACATAGAAGGGTGATATATAGTCCACCCTATCTCCTATGGTGACAAGCATAAAAGGGAAGGGGCTTACCACCTTCTGCATAATATCCCCCATCATCTGAGGGGAGGGCAATATTGGTGATCCCACCGGTTAACCCATTAATGCATTAACCTACCTGACTGGTAGTCCCCAAGAGGCGTACACATAAGGAGCCGTGATCTGCCCAGTATTCACAGCCGCGCACCCTCCCCCCCCCCCCTCTCTGCCTCCTAGGAAGGTGCGCCCTCAAGGTGCTGGTGGTGCGTGAGATGAAACCGCGTCTGACAGTGGATGGAATCCCTGTTACAGTGAAACTGCAATCGGGAGAGGACGAGTGAGTGGTAACGCTGGGGGAACAGGGAGAGGGTCTCGTCTCATGCGTGTGACCATCGCAATAGGATGAGGCCTTTCAAATATCTGTGACGGGGGGAAAGGCCATTCACCCTGCGGGGGAAGGGACGGATTCTCCTGCACAGGGAGTTGGGGGGTGAGGGGGGGGGGGGAAAGAGCAGCCTATTCTGCTCCAGAACTGACCTCCTTTGCTTCCCCCCTCAGTACGGATGGATCTTTCAGGACTGTTTTAAACCAGCAATACAAGGGGGCCCAACAAGGGACAAGTTTCCCAGCCAGTGAGGCAATATCACCAGCGTTAAACGGTGTCTCAGGGAATACCAGACCTCTGTTACAGTCACCGTATACGCCGAGTACAGGCGCGGCAAACTCACCGTCCCTCAGGGCCACGACAGGCCAGGTGTTGGGATAGCTTGCTTCAGTATTGAGACACCTGTCCGAGAAGCAGGATATCCTTAAAAACTCTGACTGTTGGTGGCCCGTTGAGGACGGGGGTTGCCCCTCTCTCCCCCCCCCCTGCTTTTACATTCGCAGAATATCCATTAATTCCTTCTAAACAGTAGCGGGGCACGGGCGGGTTGGTTTGGGGGGTACGGTCTCTCACTTTCTCCATCATCATCAGGCGAAGAGGCAAGAGGGCGCAAGCAGCAGGGCCGAAGAGTACCCAAAGCGGAAACCCAACAAAAACAAAAAAAAAAAATTCAAACAATAAAAAAAAAAAAACACAAAAAAAAAAGGAAAAATAACACCCCCCCCCACCACCCCCCCCCCCCCCCCCCCCCCCCACCGCCCTTTCTAACATTGACCAACACCGGCAGTAGTCCCATCAGAACTGTATTTAGGGCCAGAGGATTGCGCAGAAGAAGGAAAAAAAAAAAAAACAGAATTACCAATTCCAGCTTTCGGTTATACTTATTCATTACCTGTGTTTCCACCATGTCCTCTCATTCTAGGTAAAGTGTATCCCTCTTTCCATACAAACAAGGCAAAAAACGGGGGAATCGTCCCGGGGATAATGATAACACATGTGTGTGTGTGATGTATAACGTCCCACTGAGGGGTCACGCTCCTGCTTACAGCTATCAATTGAGGGTCCCTAGAACGTCTTTTGAGCACAACCCGTAGCCAAAGTACTGGACCCGGACCGACAAGTCATATGACCCAAAACACTGGTGAGATGTACCGCACAAATGTGTCAGAGAAGTAGAGACCAGGGAAGTCATCAATACGCTCTCTTTAGTGATGGTCACTTGGGCTGCAGAAGGAAGTTTCAAGCGATGGGGACGCTCCCATTTAATTTCAACCACTCCCCGGAAACAGGACAGTGTTAGGAGTTATGTATTTGAAGAGATACTTCTGACATGGCGGGGGGGGGGCACTGCTGACAAAAACTTGCCTCAAATGGAACATTTCTATAGTAAAAATCACATATTTTCATTTTTCAGAACGTTGATTAAGAAGTTCTACTCTGGATTAAACAGGCCAATCCATGCGACACTTTTAAAATGTTCTTATTATTGAAAATTAAATTACCTAAGGCTGACAATCGATTACGGAGAAAACTAACTGCGATCAGCAAAGATCCTGACTCAAGGTTCACGCAATGGCCGCCTTTCAGTTTCCATAAGCCTGCAGTCCAGGGTGTAACTCAGCAGCTTACCAAGTGATTCATTATACTGAGGGGTAAACATTGTCTATATACAATAATAGATGTAAAACCTAGGACATGGTACCGTCTCTGTCACATCCGTCTTCCATGAGGAAACAGCCTTTTTGTGTCACTCAGTTAGCACACAGTCCCTTTTGCCTGTCACTGCCACCATAGTGATGGCATCTCCATGGTCCATATTCTGTCCTCGTCCCTTCAATCAGCTGCAAGTCCCCTAGTTTGTTATTCGCGTTAATCTTCACAGTCTTCAAAACGCCCCCTTCCTGAATCCCCCATGGTACTGTCGCCGGTCCTCCCGCTGATGTCGGGCGAAGCCTCTTTATTTGGTGAGCAGATGTCACATTCGCTTCTCTCTATACTCCCGGCACAGCGGAAACCCGATGAGCGCAATTTAGGGAGAGCGGCCGGCGAGAGGAAAGAGGAAAGAGGAAGGTGCGCCGAGGCAAGGAGGGGCTTTCATAGTGGACAGGTAGAGACGCAATGTTACCTTTCATCCGTCCCCCCCACCCGCAGTTCTGCTTTTAAAGGGTCTTGAGAGAATCTTTACTGGGCAGGCCCTCTGGCACAAGCGGGGTGAAACGCGTTCTATGTGGGGCTCCGACACTAGGGGTTTATTTATTTGTTGGTTACTAGGTGTTGAAGCCGGGTTCTCCGGCCGTTGGGGACCACATTAATAACTCGGAAGGTACTGGTGGTTACTGGTACCTCGTGGGTGACACAATATGGCAGCTTAAGTCCCAGGCATAAGAAGCCACAGCATCATCCTTCTGCTTGTTTGGCCTCCTATGGCGTCCTCACTGCGCTCTTTGATGGATGGCTGTCCCTCGCTGGGCCCTGTTTGAAACATGCATGAAAGAACTTCTGAGAGAAGTTCTCGGAAGAGAGGAGGACATGATGGGTTTCAGTCCTACACAGACCTGTTGCTCTATAATCTAGGGGGAGGGGGCTATATGCCCTTTAAACAGTCTCTCGTGGCAATGGTGTTAATTAAAAGATAGTTCTTGACATACTGGGGTCAAATCCCCAATTTGGGTTGTAATTACGCTCCTTGAAAGATTGGATCCCCCCCGAATTGTGACTGTTTTAATGATTTGTACCTTGGGGGAAAAAAAAAATGAAGTGTGCTTTGAATAGTGCCTCAGAACAACGAATAAAGGACCCCAGACTACTGCTTGCGTATATGTTTTAAAATGTATATCAAATAACGTGTATAATGTCGTGATTTGTAAATAGAAGGGGTCACTGCCCCTTCGCCTAATGTTAGGACCCACGCAGGACGGGCCTTGTAGGGAGATACGGGCCTGGCCACGCAGGGCGGGACTTTGTAGGGAGATACGGGCCGGGCCACGAGGCGGGGCCTTGTGCCGACACACGGGCCGGTGGCCTACGCAGGACGGGCCTTGTAGGGAGAGACCACGGGCCTGGCCAAGCCAGGACGGGTTGGTTTAGGAGAGTATGGGCCTGGCCCACCAGGACTGCCTTTGTTAGGGAACAAATGAGGCCTGGCCCACCACAGACGGGCCTTTGAAGGGAGATACGGGCCTGGCCCACCAGGACTGGCCTTTGTTAGGGACAAACGGGCCTGGCAACGCAGGACGAGCCTTTGTAGGGACAACGTAGCCTGGCCCCCACACAGGCCGGGCCTGTGTAGGGACACACGGGCTGGCCCACTCACGGAAGGCATTGGTAGGAGATACGGGCCTGGCCACACGCAAGGCGGGCCTGTTAGGACGATACGGGCCTGGCCCCGCAGGGGGGCCTTGTAGGGACCACACGGCCGTTCACGCAGGGCGGGCCTTTTAGGGAGATATGGGCCTGGCCCAACATGACAGGCCTTTGTAGGGAGATACGGGCCTGGCCCACAAAGGGCGGGGCCTTGTAGGACAAACGGGCTGGCACGCAGGGCGGGCCTTTGTAAGGAGATAGGGTGGACCACGCAGGGCGGGCCTTTGTAGGGACATACGGGGCCTGGCCCACGCAGGGCGGGCTTGTAGGAGATATGGGCCTGGCCCACCAGGACAGGCCTTTGTAGGGAGATATGGCCTGGCCCACGCAGGGCGGGCCTTGTAGGGACAACACGGGCCTGGCACCAAGCAGGAGCGGGGGCCTTTTATGGGGGACCAACACGGTGGCCTGGCCACGCAGGACGGGCCTTTGTAGGGACCATTACGGGAATGGGCACGCAGGGCGGGCCTTTGTAGGGAGAATATGGGACTGGCCCACCAGGACAGGCATGTAGGGGAGATAGGCTGGCCACGCAGGGCGGGCCTTGTAGGAGAATGGGCCTGGCCCACCACGGGACAGGGCCCTTGTAGGGAGATATGGGCCTGGCCCACCAGGACAGGCCTTGTAGGGAGATATGGGGCTGGCCACGCAGGGCGGGCCATTGTAGGGAGATAGGGCGGCCCACGCAGGGCGGGCCTTTGTAGGGAGATATGGGATGGCCCAGCAGGGCGGGGGGCTTTAGGGACACACGGGCATCTCTTTGATTAACCAGGAACAGTGATATTGTAGTATTGTGATTTCATGTGAATTAGTAACGTAGCCCTTTGTACGTGAATGCTGCAGTCTAATTGACGTGCCGTGACTTGGACTTTGCAGGGGAATACGCTTAATGAAGATCCTTTTAAGAAGCCTTTACCCCCCTCCATGATGAAGAGCAGAGCCCCCAGAGGTAGTTTTATTTATTTATAAAATGTTACCAGGAAGTTAACATGAGAGTTACCTCTCATTTCAGTATGTCCTGGGCACAGAGTTATGATGAAATAATACATGGTTTAAAAATACTGTTACATATCGCCTCCCTCCTTCTCCCCCACACCCTCTTCTTCCTTCTCCCCTCTCCCCCCCCCCTCTCCTCTTCTTATCTGCCCCCCACACACACTCCTATCCCTCCTCCCCAGCCTCAGATGAACCCTCGATTGGGCATTGGTGAGTATGTAGGCGACAGTGAGGAGGAAGAGGAGGATCAGGAGATGCTGCTGCCCCCCTTAAGGAGAAAGCCACCTCCTCGCTCCTCTCAGCCAGCCCCCGAAGCCGCCAGCCCCGACAGCCGCAGCCACTGAAGCCGCCATGCACTTGAAGCGCCAGCCCTGAAGCCGCCGCCAGCCCCGAGGCAGCCAGCCCCGAAGCCAGCAGTTCCGAAGCCGACAGCCTGAACAAACACTGAAGCTGCTGGCCCTGAAGCCAGCCTCGAAGCCAACCTCGAAACCAGCTCCCACAGTGCCAGTCTGCAGTGCCCAGGACAACTGACAGACTGGAGAAGATGCGTGCTTGTCTGCCGCAGGCAGTTCCCCAACAAGGAAGCTCTGAACAGGCACCAGCAGCTGTCAGACCTGCCACAAGGGTGACCCATACGATGGAAAACACATGGAGTCTGTCAGTGACGCTAAAGGGTGACACCGATTAGAAGGGGCCCAATGGTCCATGGAGGCTCTTCCCTCCCACCGCCGGGTGACAGAATAGATCATGGAGGCTGCCCTCCCACAGCAGGGGGACAGAATAGATCATGGAGGCGTCCCTCCCACTGCAGGGTGACAGAATAGATCATGGAGGCCGTCCCTCCACCGCAGGGTGGACAGAATAGATCATGGAGGCCGTCCCTCCCACCTGCAGGGGTGTCTGACAGAAGTGATCATGGAGGCTGCCCTCCCACCGAGGGTGACTGACAGAAGGGAGCTTGGAGGCTGTCCCTCCCACCGCAGGGGAAAGAATAGATCATGGAGGCTGCCCTCCACCGAGGGTGACTGAAAAAGGGAGCTTGGAGGCTGTCCCTCCCACAGCAGGGGGACGAATAGTATCATGAGAGGCGCCCTACCCTGCAGGGACAGAATAGATCTGGAGCGCCCTCCCCACTGCGGTTGAAGAATAGATCATGGAGCCGTTCCCTCCCACTGCAGGGTGTCTGACAGAAGGGATCATGGAGGCTGCCCCTTCACCGCAGGGTGACGAGAGAAGGGCGATTGGAGGCTGATCCTCCCCACCGCAGGGTGACTGACAGAAGGAAGCATGGAGGGTGTCCCTCCAGTTCAGGTGACAACGAAGGGAAACCTAGGGGAAACGGTCTGTCGTGTGGGTGGTGAAACAAGGTGACCGTGATGGGCAGAAGGGACGATGTGCCATGGAGTCCCCTCACACCAGCAGGTGAAACTCCTGTGCTAACTGTCTGCTTTCTCGCAGCAAAACCGGCCATTCACCGAGATCAGACAGTCTGAGAGGAGCTGGCGTACCTCCAGCAGGGGAGAGAGAGGTAAGTGGCTGGCGATACCGCATGATTCCACCAATTACTGAACACCGACCTCTAGGTGATTAGGGGTGTCCCCACTTACAGGAAGTTGTAAGGATGACTTTCTGCAAGGGGGGCGATGAACCCTAATATCAGCACGGGGGGCTGTAATTCTGAACATCTCCAAATCAGTGGGGGGAAACGGGAAACCTTGACGTGAGTTTGACATGTTCGTAAGGTAAAACCCCATACATGGTGTGGGTAAACGGGACGATGCACACGCTGGTTTACAGGTGGTGAGAAGGCGGGCCCGTGTTTCGCGTCCACCGCGGGAGCCAATCAGAGCCTATATTTATGAAAGCTCTGTGCATGCAACGCATCTATTGCAGAAACAGAAATGGCGTGTTCCAATTGGCGACCTCACAGCCCTAAGCGTATTGTTCATAGACAATGAGGAGGCTGATAGACGGTTTGTGAAGTGTGGTGCCTGATCCAGAGGGGGGTTGTTTCCCCTGGGAGGGTGGGGGACCCCGACATAGCCGGCCGCAGGCTGAATGTGGATATTATGACAGGAGAATCAGGCCATACAGAAGAGGTGTTGCAGCAGGCAAAAGAGAGAGGAGAGATGGAGGACTGGAGAGAGAGGGGAGGGGGAGCCGGCAGTGAAGTGTGCCTACCTGTTACTAAATCCCACACGGGCATCGTGCAGTGCGCCTACCTGTACAAATCCCACACGGCATCGTGCAGTGCGCCCTACCTGTTAATAAATCCACACACGGGCATCGTGCAGTGTGACCTACATGTTACTAAATCCCACACACGGGCATAGTGCAGTGTGCTACCTGTTACTAAATCCCACCCACCACGGGCATAGTGCAGTGCGCCTACCTGTTACTAAATCCCACACACGGCATAGTGCAGTGTGCCTACCTGTTACTAAATCCCTCACAGCGGCATAGTGCATTATGCCTACCTATTGCTAAATCCCACACACCGGGCATTCGTGCAGTGTGCCTAACATGTTACAAATCCCACACACGGGCATAGTGTGCAGTGTGCCTACCTGTTACTAAATCCCACACACGGGCATAGTGCAGTGCGCCTACTGTTACTAAATCCCACACACGGGCATAGTGCAGTATGCCTACCTATTGCTAAATCCCACACACGGCCATCGTGCAGTGTGCCTACTTGTTACTAAATCCCACACACATGCATCGTGCAGTGGCCTACCTGTTAATAAATCCCACACACGGGCATAGTTGCAGTATGCCTACCTGTTGCTAAATCCACACCACGGGATCGTGCAGTGTGCCCTACCTGTTGCTAAATCCCACACGGGCATCGTGCAGTGGCCTACCTGTTACTAAATCCCACCCACGGGCATAGTGCAGTGTGCCTATCTGTTACTAAATCCACACACAGGCATCGTAGTATGCCTACTGTTACTAAATCCCACACACAGGCATCGTGCAGTGTGGCTACCTGGTACTAAATCACAACGCATGTGCAGTGCGCCTACCTGTTACTAAATCAACACACGGGCATCATGCAGTGGCCTACTGTACTAAATCCACATGGGCATAGTGCAGTGGCCTACTGTTTGCTAAATCCCACACACAGGATAGTGCAGTGTGCCTACCTG
Organism: Ascaphus truei; assembly: GCA_036426205.1. NCBI lineage: Eukaryota > Metazoa > Chordata > Amphibia > Anura > Ascaphidae > Ascaphus > Ascaphus truei. The sequence goes on along the minus strand of WSYH01001011.1, from coordinate 62,711 downwards.
TTGCTAAATCCCACACACAGGCATCGTGCAGTGTGCCTACCCTGTTGACAAAATCCCACACACGGGCATCGTGCAGTATGGCCTACCTGTTACTAAATAATACAAACGGGCAGTGGGCAGTGTGCCTACTGTTACTAAACCCTCACACGGGCATCGTGCAGTATGCCTACCTGTTACTAAATACCTCACACGGGCATCGTGCAGTGTGCCTACCTGTTACTAAATCCATCACACGGGCATGTGCAGTGATGCCTACCTGTTACTAAATCCACACACGGGCATAGTGCAGTGTGCCCTACCTGTTACTAAATCCCTCACACGGGCATCGTGCAGAGTGTGCCTACCTGTTACTAAATCCCCTCACAGGGCATAGTGCACGTGTGCCTACCTGGACTAAATCCCATCACCACGGGCATCAGCAGTGTGCCTACCTGGTAATAAATCCCACACAAACGGGCATAGTGCATGTGCCTACCTGTTACTAAATCCCAACACACGGGCATCGTGCAGTGTGCCTACCTGTTACTAAATCCCTCACACGGGCATCATGCAAGTGTGCCTACCTGTTACTTAAACCCCCACACACGGGCATAGGCCAGTGTGAATACCTGTTACTAAATCACACCAGGCATCGTGCGTGCGCCTACCGTTCTAAATCACAGACACACAGGCATAGTGACAGTGTGCCTACGTTACTAAATCACCACACACGGCATAGTGCACGTGTGCCTACCTGTTACTAAATCCCACACACGGCATCGTGCAGTGTGCCTACTGTTACTAAATAATACAAACGGGCAGTGTGCATGTGTGCATACCTGTTACTAAATCCCACACACGGGCATAGTTGCGTGTGCCTACTGTTACTAAATCCCCCACACAGGCATAGTGCAGTGTGCCTACCTGTACTAAATACCAAACGGGCATTGTGCATGTGCCTACTGTTACTAAATCCCACACACGGCATGGGCAGTGTGCTACCTGTTATAAATCCCATACACAGGCATCGTGCAGTGGCCTACCTGTTACTAAATCCCACAACACGGGCATGTCAGTGTGCATACCTGTTACTAAATACCACTACACGGGCACGTGCAGTGTGCCTACCTGTTACTAAATCCCACACACAGCATGTGCAGTGCGCCTCCTGTTACTAAATCCCACACAATGCACACGGGCATCGTGAGTGCGCTACCGTTACTAAATCACACAATGAACACGGGAATCGTGCAGTGCGCTACCTGTTACTAAATCACCACACACACGGCATCGGCAGTGTGCCCACCTGTACTAAATCCACAATACACGGGCATCGTGCAGTGTGCCCACCTGTTACTAAATCCCACACACAGGCATAGTGCAGTGGCCTGACCTGTTTTACAAATCCCCAAATACACACGGGCATCGTGCGGTGCCTACCTGTTACTAAATCCCCACACAATGCACACACAGACAGGGCATAAGGCAGTGTGCCTACGTTACTAAATCCCACAACCAGGGAATCGGGCCGTGCGCCTAACTGTTACTAAATACCACACACGGGCATCGCTTGCAGTGGTGGCCTACCGTTATAAATCCCATAACAGGCATCGTGCAGTGCGCCTCACATGTTACTCAAATCCCACACACGGGCTCGGGCTCCCTTCTGTCAGTCACCCTGCGGTGGGAGGGGCAGCCTCCATGATCCCTTCTGTCAGACACCCTGCAGTGGGAGGGACGGCCTCCATGATCTATTCTGTCACCCTGCGGTGGGAGGGACGGCCTCCATGATCTATTCTGTCACCCTGCAGTGGGAGGGACGGCCTCCATGATCTATTCTGTCCCCCTGCTGTGGGAGGGACAGCCTCCATGATCTATTCTGTCACCCTGCGGTGGGAGGGAAGGCCTCCATGGACCATTGGCCCCTTCTATCGGTGTCACCCTTTAGCGTCACTGACAGACTCCATGTGTTTCCATCGTATGGTCACCTTGTGCAGGTCTGACAGCTGCTGGTGCCTGGTCAGAGCTTCCTTGTTGGGGAACTGCCTGCGGCACAGCAAGCACGCCATCTTCTTCCAGTCTGTCAGCTTGTCCTGGGCACTGCAGACTGGCACTGTGGGAGCTGGTTTCGAGGTTGGCTTCGAGGCTGGCTTCAGGGCCAGCAGCTTCAGTGTTTGCTTCAGGGCTGTCGGCTTCGGAACTGCTGGCTTCGGGGCTGGCGGCCTCGGGGCTGGCGGCTTCAGGGCTGGCGGCTTCAGGGCTGGCGGCTTCAGGGCTGGCGGCTTCGGGGCTGGCGGCTTCGGGGCTGGCTGAGAGGAGCGAGGAGGTGGCTTTCTCCTTAAGGGGGGCAGCAGCATCTCCTGATCCTCCTCTTCCTCCTCACTGTCGCCTCCATACTCACCAATGAGCCCAATCAGAGGGTTCATCTGAGGCTGGGGAGGAGGGGATAGGAGTGTGTGGTGGGGGGGAGAATAAGAGAGGGGAGGGAAAGAAGGGGGGGGGGGGGGGGGGGGAGAAGGAAGAAAGAGGGGGGGGGGGGGAGAGAGGAGGGGAAGGAGATATGTAACAGTATTTTTAACCATGTATTATGTCATCATAACTCTGTGCCCAGGACATACTTGAAAATGAGAGGTAACTCTCAATGTATTACTTCCTGGTAACATTTTATAAATAAATAAATAACTTACCTCTGGGGGGCTCTGCTCCTTCATCATGGAGGGGGGTAAAGGCTTCTTAAAAGGATCTTCATTAAGCGTATTCCCCTGAAAGTCCAAGTCACGGCAACGTCAATTTAGACTGCAAGCTTCACGTACAAAAGGCTACGGTTACTAATTCACATGAAAATCACAATATACAAATATCACTGTTCCTGGTTAATCAGAAGAGATGCCCGTGTGTCCCTACAAAGGCCCGCCCTGCGTGGGCCAGGCCCATATCTCCCTACAAAGGCCCGCCCTGCGTGGGCCAGGCCCATATCTCCCTACAAAGGCCCGCCCTGCGTGGGCCAGGCCCATATCTCCCTACAAAGGCCCGCCCTGCGTGGGCCAGGCCCGTATCTCCCTACAAAGGCCCGTCCTGCGTGGGCCTAACAGTAGGCGAAGGGCAGTGACCCCTTCTATTTACAAATCACACATGTATACACGTATTTGAGAATACATTTTTAAACAGATACGCAGCAGTAGCTTGGGTCCTTGAATTCAGTGTTCCTGGAGCAATTCAAAGCACATTCATTTTTTTCCCCCCAAGGTACAAATCAGTAAAACAGTCACAATTCGGGGGGATCCAATCTTTCTAAGGAGCGTAATTACACCAAATTGGGGATTTGGACCCAGTATGTCAGACATAATCTTTAATTAACACCAATGCCAGAGAGATCTGTTAAAGGGGCATATAGCCCCCCTCCCCCTAGATTATGAAGCAACAGGTCTGTGGAGCTGAACCACATTCATGTCAGCTCCCTGCTTCCCGAGAGACTTCTCTCAGAAGGTTCTTCATGCATGTTTAAAGGCCCGGCGTCATGCAGGCCAATACGAAGCCACGAAGGATGATGTTGTGGCTTCTTATTGGCCTGGGACCTTAAAGCTGCCATATTGTTCACCCACGAGGGTACAGTACCCAGTACCTTCCGAGTTATTAATGTGGTCCAACTCCGGAGACCCCGGCTTCAACACCTAGTACCAACAAAATAATAATAAACCCCTAGGCGGAGCCCCACATTAAGCAACGCGTTTCACCCGCGGTTGCCAGAGGCCTGCCCAGAAAGAGTTAATCTCAAAGCCCTGTAAAAAGCAGAACTGCGGGTGGGGGGGACGGATGAAAGGTAACATTGGCGTCTCACCTTGTCCTCTATGAAGCCCCTCCTTGCCCTCGGCGCACCTTCCTCTTCCTCGCCGGCCGCTCTCCGTAAATTGCGCTCATCGGGTTTCCGCTGCCGGGAGAGAGGAGAAGACGAATGTGACATCGCTCAGACCAAAGAAAGAGGCTTCCGCCCGACAGACGGGAGGGACGCGGGACAGTAACATGGGGGATTCAGGGAAGGGGGCGTTTAGACTGTGAAGATTAACGCGAATAACAAACTGGGGACTTGCAGCTGATTGAAGGGACGTACGGACAGAATATGGACCAGTGAGATGCCATCACTATGGTGGCAGTGACAGGCAAAAGGGACGTGTGGCTAACTGAGTGACACACAAAAGGCTGTTTCCATGGAAGACGGCATGTGACAGAGACGGGGTACATGTCCTAAGTTGACATCTATTATTGTATATAGACAATGTTACCTCAGTAATAAGAATACATTGTAGCTGCTGAGTTACACTGACTGCAGGATTGATTGAAACTGAAAGGCGGCCATTGCGTGAACCCTGGGAAGCAGGATCTTTGCTGATCGATTAGTTCTCCCGTAATCGATTGTCAGCTTAGGTAATTAATTTTCAATAAATAAGAACATTTTAAGTGTCGCATGGATTGCCTGTTTAAACCAGAGTAAGAATTCTTAATCACGTCTGAAAAATGTAAATATGTGATTTTACTATAAAGTTTCCATTTGAGGCAGAGTTTTGTCAGCAGTGTCCCCCCCCCCCCAGTGTCAGAAGTATCTATTCAAATACATAACATCGCTACATCTTCCTGTTATCCGGGGAGTGGTATGAAATTAAATGGGACGTCCCATCGCTGAAACTTCCTGCACCACAAGTGACATCACTAAAGAGGCGATATGATGACTTCCTGTTCTACTTCTCGGACACATTTGTGCGGTAATCTCACCAGTGTTTTGGGGTCATAGTACTTGTCGGTCAGGGGGTCCAAGTACTGGCCGGATTGTGCATCAAAGACGTAGCTAGGACCCTCGATTTCAGCTGTAAGACAGGAGCGTGACCCTCAGTGGGACGTTATACATCACACACACACATTGGTTACATTATCCCGGGACGATTCCCGGTTTTGCCTTGTTTGTATGGAAGGGGATACACTTTACCTATGAATGAGAGGACATGGTGGCAAACACAGGGTTAATAGAATAAGAATAAACCGTAATAGATGGGATTGTATTCTGTTTTTTCCTTCTTCTGGCAGCTTAGGCCATAAATACAGTGTCGGATGGGAACTCTGCCGGGTGGTGCAATGTTAGAAAGGCGGTGGGGGGGGGGGGGGGGGGGGGGGGGTTTACTCTTGGGGGCATATGCGGGGAACATGTGCGTTGGACCCTCTGCCTCTTCGCCTGATGGAAGGAGAATGGAAAGTGAAGACCCCCCCAAAACCAACCCGCGTCACTGTTTAGAAGGAATTATGGATATTCTGCAATGTACTAAAGCAGGGGGGGGGGGAGAGAGGGGCAACCCCCGTCCTCAAAGGCCACCAACAGGTCAGGTTTTAAGGATATCCCTGCTTCAGGACAGGTGGCTCAATACTGAAGCAGAGCTATCCCCAACACCTGGCCTGTCGTGGCCCTTGAGGACGGGAGTTGGCCGCGCCTGTACTCGGCGTACGGTGACTGTAACAGAGGTCTGGTATTCCTGAGCACCGTTAACGCGGTGAGATTGCCTCACCTGGCTGGGAAACGTGGTCTTGTTGGCCCTCTGGTATTTGCTAGGTTCAATCCTGAAAGGATCCATCCTACGAGGGGGGAAGCAAAGGAGGTCAAGTTCTGGAGCCAGAATAGGCTGCTCTATCCCCCCCCCCCCCCCCCCCCACCCCCCGTGCAGGGAGATATCCCTGTCCCTTGCCCCCCAGGGTGAAGGCCTTTCCCCCCGCACAGAGATTATTTGAAGGCCTCATCCTATATTTCGATGGTCACAGCAGTGAGACGAGACCCTCTCCCTTGTGTCCCCCAGCGTTACCTCCTCTTCCCGATTGCCAGGTTCACTGTAACAGGGATTCCATCCACGGTCAGCGGCGGGTTCATCTCACGCACCAGCACCATGAGGCGCACGGCTTCCTAGGAGGCAGAGAGGGGGGGGGGGGGGGGGGGGGGGGGGCGGCGGCTGGTGAATACGGGCAGATCACGGGCATCCTGTATGTAGCCCTCCTCTGGGGACTACCAAGTCATGTAAGGGGTTAACAGCATTAATGGGTTAACCGGGTGGGATCACCAATATTGCCCTCCCCCATCATATGATGTGGGATGATTATGCAGAAGGGGTAGCCCCTCCCTTGTATGTCTTGTCACCATAGGGAGATAGGGTGGAGCTATATATACCCTTCTATGTTCTAGAAGCAGGTTCCTCGGAGTTCAGACTGAAGCCGCACAGTGAGTCCTGTAAATATGTTTACGTGTATAGTTATGTATATTAACAGGGTCCTGTCCCCGTTTCTTTTCAGTAAAGGTACGTGTCCTACCTAGTTTAGCGCCTAGAGCAGTGTTTCCCAAAGTCCTCAGGGAAACCCCAACAGGTCAGGTCTTAAGGATATCCTGCTCCAGCACAGGTGGGTAAATCAGGGCTCAGTCAAAATGACTGAGTCACTGATTGACCCACCTGTGCTGGAGTAGGGATATCCCCAAGACCTGACCTGTTGGGGTTCCCTGAGGACTGGAGTTGGGAAACACTGGCCTAGAGTAATAGCTCAAGATCATCCAGGAAGAGGAGTGAGCATGTGCTCAGAGTAGTAACTCTGAAGCATAAAATCGGCAAGTCCTTGGTAAGCTCCCGATCCAATATGCATGGACGAGGTATGCAGTACACAGTAAGGGGATACTGATCCCACAAAGCGGTGTACACTCCCATAGGGGCCCACCTGAGATTGGCAATCTCCTGCATATCTTCAATACAAAGTGAAACAAGCGTTAGTACCTCCCCAGCGTAGGCGTGAGCGCTACCAAGGGAAGAAGCAGTGACGTGATGATTTGCCACCAGTTAATATGTCCGACATGACGTCTGTCCTATGGCGAGCATTATGAACAGCTGTGAATAAAGCTCCTGTTTATACTAGGAAAATTATTGGCGCCCAATATTATTCTATATACATATCCACGGCCAGCCTGCCCGGACCCAGCATCCTGACCAGGTATGAGAGACTGAACACAGCCAGGTGTATATATTCAACTCCATGTCAATGCCTTTAGAGTCGGGCAAGGAGGGTTACATGTAGATTTGGAGTAACCGACAAAGGGCCCATACCTGCCTCTGACTCCGCATAGATTGAGCAAGAACTGACTTACTAGCCCCAAACCCGCGCCCGCGGCATGCTGGGATTTGTAGTCCTTAGAAAAGCAGAAGACTACAAGCCCCAGAGTGCTTACAGATAGAAAGCGGAAGGACAACCTGTCTCTAAGAGTTGGGCGCTACCTGACCGGTATATACACCTGGTGTCCGATAGCAGAACGGGTACCAGAGAACAATGACTTCTGTACCGACAAACCCGGACAGTCCCTTTATATTAATAAGGCTCTTCCACCCCACCCCCTCTCCCGTAACCTGTCACAAAAGTATACAACGTATCTGTGTCATTGGATTCCACCGTGTAAGAACCGCAGAACCTTTTAGGAACGCACTGTGACCGTGTGGGACCCCGGCCCAACGTCGCCTATGTGCGTGAAATAACAGCGCTTCATATACACAGAATTATTATCCGCATCGAGTTCTCCTGAAACTACATCTCAGTACCACTCATTTATTCGCGTGGTACCTTGTGGTCCTTGAGCTCTATGAAGCCGAAGGTCGTCGGCCCGCCGAGTTCATTCTTGCGGTTCTTGATGATGCGCACGTTGCTGGGGGCAAGGTGCACGAAGCGCTCCAGGGCCTTCACCACGCTGTCGGGCCGGCTGTTCAGGGAGATCCCCTTCATGATGACTGCTGCAGGCGCGGGGGGGGGGGGAGATAGAGGCAGAGAAAGGGTTTAAGGCACCTACCATGCAGGGGTCCCGGGGCTGAACCTCGGTAATTCCAGCTCCGGAGAACCCTTGCTTCCCGAGATACTTAGCAGGGACAGCGCTCCATGATGCCCACATCTACTGTGTACGCAGCACACCGGGCGGCGAATGAGAGACACGCCAAGGCCCAGTGTTCTGCTAGAAGACTCCTCCACCTCTGGCAAACCACGGTACGTTATAGCAGACCACTGCTTACTAAGTATGTCTGGGCGGCGCCTGTTCCCTTTGTCAGGTGGATAACACGATGTGTATGCTGTGTGCGCGTGTAAGGCCGCGCTTATAGTGCCGGCGACCGAAAACAAATACATTGCCGCCGCGTGAGCTTATAGTGCACGCTACGGCGACAAGTGACGGAGCGAAAACCTGAAGCCGGCAAAATTTGATTTTTCAAGGGCCACCGCGTCACGTGACGGCCCTTGAACAAATCAAATTGGCGGAATCCCGCGCCGCCGCCTGGCGAAACATAATTTTCGCCGGTGGCGAGTGCGACGGGTGAGGTCACCCGTCGTGTTGCCGTCGACGGCACTATAGGCACTGTGTGCGCTTCCACTCTACCTTGTGACCGTGGGCACTTTAATCCCATCAGAAATTAGACTGTGAGCTCCCTGGGACAGAAGTGTATATGAGAACAGATTTCCTGCTCACTTGTGCTCTCTGTCTCGGTCTGCGGTGATCCCTTTGCCTGCCTCCTGCTAGCTGGGGGGCTCCTCTCCCTGGGGGGGGTCCGGTCCTTCCGCTTCTCCTCCTGGCTGGGGGGTGGGACGGTGGGAGACCACTTGAGCTTACGCTTCTTGCCGCGCTGCGATGCAGGGATGGCCACCGGCTTGGACTCCTTCGGTGAATCTCGGAGGGGGAGATGGTCAGATCCTGGAGGGGGGAGAGAGAGGTTATTCTGCCCTGTGAGGGACGGGGGGAATCAGCAGGAGCAACTTAAGAGCACTGAGGGCGGGAACCCAGACCCAGTGTGAGGCTCGTTTGACCTTGGGTACATCACAGCCAACATTTTTGATTGCAATCTGGGTGAAAGGTGCCCCCAGCATTGGAATAGCAGAGTGACGCAGTTAGATGCAGCGAGAGGGATGTGTGTGAGGGGAGGATCCAGCACTGGAATAGCAGAGTGAAGCGGTGAGATGCAGTGACAGCTGTGTGTGTGTGTGTGTGAGAGAGGATCCAGCACTGCAATAGCAGAGTGAAGCAGTGACAGCTGTGTGTGTGAGGGGAGGATCCAGCACTGGAACAGCAGAGTGAAGCGGTGAGATGCAGTGACAGCTGTGTGTGTGTGTGAGAGGAGGATCCAGCACTGCAATAGCAGAGTGAAGCAGTGAGATGCAGTGACGGCTGTGTGTGTGTGTGTGAGAGGAGGATCCAGCACTGCAATAGCAGAGTGAAGCAGTGAGATGCAGTGACAGCTGTGTGTGTGAGGGGAAGATCCAGCACTGAAATAGCAGAGTGAAGCAGTGAGATGCAGTGACAGCTGTGTGTGTGTGTGAGAGAGGAGGATCCAGCACTGAAATAGCAGAGTGAAGCAGTGAGATGCAGTGACAGCTGTGTGTGTGTGTGAGAGGAGGATCCAGCACTGCAATAGCAGAGTGAAGCAGTGAGATGCAGCGAGAGGGATGTGTGAGGGGAGAATGCAGAACTGAAAATAGCCAGAGTGAAGCAGTGAGGATGCAGTGACAGAGTGTGTGAGAGGAGGATCAGCAACTGCAATAGAAGAGTGAAGCAGTAACAGAGTGGGTGTGTGAGGGGGGAGGATCAGCACTGGAATAGAAGAGTGAGAGGTGAGATGCAGTGAAGATGGGGGTGTGGTGTGTGTGGTGTGTGTGTGTGTGTGTGTGTGTGTTGTTGTGTGTGTGTGTGGTGTTGTGTGTGTGTGTGTGTGTGTGTGTGTGTGTGTGTGTGTGTGGTGTGTGTGTGTGTGTGTGTGAGAGGAGGATCCAGCACTGCATAGCAAAGTGAAGCAGGTGAGATGCAGTACAGTGAAGCTGTGTATGTGTGTGTGAGAGGAGGATCCAGCACTGCAATAGCAGAGTGAAGCAGTGAGATGCAGTGACAGATGTGTGTGTGAGGGTAGGATCCAGCACTGGAATAGCAGAGTGAAGCGGTGAGATGCAGTGACAGCTGTGTGTGTGTGAGAGGAGGATCCAGCACTGCAATAGCAGAGTGAAGCAGTGACAGCTGTGTGTGTGAGGGGAGGATCCAGCACTGGAATAGAAGAGTGAAGCGGTGAGATGCAGTGACAGCTATGTGTGTGTGTGTGAGAGGAGGATCCAGCACTGCAATAGCAGAGTGAAGCAGTGAGATGCAGTGACAGCTGTGTGTGTGTGTGAGAGCAGGATCCAGCACTGGAATAGCAGAGTGAAGCGGTGAGATGCAGTGACAGCTGTGTGTCTGTGTGAGAGGAGGATCCAGCACTGCAATAGCAGAGTGAAGCAGTGAGATGCAGTGACAGCTGTGTGTGTGTGTGAGAGGGGAGGATCCAGCACTGGAATAGCAGAGTAAAGCAGTGAGATGCAGCGAGAGGGATGTGTGAGGGGAGAATGCAGAACTGAAATAGCAGAGTGAAGCAGTGAGATGCAGTGACAGCTGTGTGTGTGTGTGTGAGAGGAGGATCCAGCACTGAAATAGCAGAGTGAAGCAGTGACAGCTGTGTGTGTGAGGGGAGGATCCAGCACTGGAATAGCAGAGTGAAGCAGTGAGATGCAGTGACAGCTGTGTGTGTGTGTGAGAGGATCCAGCACTGCAATAGCAGAGTGAAGCAGTGAGATGCAGTGACAGCTGTGTGTGTGAGGGGAAGATCCAGCACTGGAATAGCAGAGTGAAGCAGTGAGATGCAGTGACAGCTGTGTGTGTGTGTGTGTGAGAGGATCCAGCACTGCAATAGCAGAGTGAAGCAGTGACAGCTGTGTGTGTGAGGGGAGGATCCAGCACTGGAATAGAAGAGTGAAGCGGTGAGATGCAGTGACAGCTGTGTGTGTGTGTGTGTGTGTGTGTGTGAGAGGAGGATCCAGCACTGCAATAGCAGAGTGAAGGAGTGAGATGCAGTGACAGCTGTGTGTGTGTGTGAGAGGAGGATCCAGCACTGCAATAGCAGAGTGAAGCAGTGACAGCTGTGTGTGTGAGGGGAAGATCCAGCACTGGAATAGCAGAGTGAAGCAGTGAGATGCAGTGACAGCTGTGTGTGTGTGTGAGAGGATCCAGCACTGCAATAGCAGAGTGAAGCAGTGACAGCTGTGTGTGTGAGGGGAGGATCCAGCACTGGAATAGCAGAGTGAAGCAGTGAGATGCAGTGACAGCTGTGTGTGTGAGGGGAAGATCCAGCACTGGAATAGCAGAGAGAAGTAGTGAGATAGCGGTGTGTACTCGCCTGACCGCAGAGCACTGCACTGCCAGCACCTCTCTTTGGACAAGACATTAACCGCCTCGCACTGCAAAGAAAACCACAAACAGGAGTTACATTTCTACATGACATTGTATCATTATCTCTCTAGGCACTGGGACCCCCAACCTACAGTTCACCCTTAACTAGAATACACTCCGGACGGGTTATTAAAATGGCGACCATCTGTCACAATACGTACCTGGAGGCAGCGCCACCTGTCTGAGTTTGGGATGTATTTCAGGGTTACCTTCTTGCCTCTGATGGTGACTGAACGCTGCAGAGTAAAGGAGACAGGTTACAGCCCAGGACAGAGAACTGCCAGCCAGGCTCCAACAACAGGACTATATCCAAGGACCCCCGCCCACCCCACCCCCAGTGACACATTTCTGAGTGGCTGCCAGCCTGGGGGACAGGGTTCATACTGACAAGGTGGGCACTTGCACCCCAGCACCGGCTTGGTGCATTCCATGCCGTGATCTCGCAGTCAGCGTGATCACTGTCTGCTATCTTACAGATATAACTGCAGTGCCCCCACCACTGCCCTGTAACCCACACTGATAACCACGCAAAAAGGTGCAGCGAGGTGCAGATATCTGTGGCTTGATACAGTAGAGGAAAGGTAAGAATGCCTGCAGCAGTCAACACAGAAATTCTAGTTAGCAAAGTTATTTTGCAGGTCAGCAAGTTACATTAATAGGAAAGGCATTTAAAATGGAGAGGATCGCTATATAATACGCGTTCTCTGTCCAAATACATTGGTTTTTGTTTTGCAAAACAGAAAATAAAAGCACTGAAAAAAATACAGAATTACATTTTTCCCCAATTCCTGTTCGATATGTTGAATTAAATATTGAACCACACGGACCTCATCCCTGTTGCCTCGCCGAGAGGAAGTCCCCAGACACACACCGCTGCCCCCGCACAGTGAGGAAACCTTACACACTCCCAAACCCTGCCCCCGCGCAGTGAGGAAACCTTACACACTCCCACCCCCTGCCTCCGCAGTGAGGAAACCTTACACACTTCCACCCCCTGCCCCCAGTGAGGAAACCTTACACACTCCCACCCTGCTCCGCATTGAGGAAGCCCTTCACACTTCCACCCCCTGCCCCCAGTGAGGAAACCTTACACACTCCCACCCCCTGCCCCCAGTGAGGAAACCTTACACACTTCCACCCCCTGCCCCCAGTGAGGAAACCTTACACACTCCCACCCCCTGCCCCCAGTGAGGAAACCTTACACACTTCCACCCCCTGGACCCCAGTGGGAGGAAACCTTACTCTCCACCCCCCGCAGCGAGGGAACATTACACACTATCCACCCCATGCCCCCCGCAGTGAGGAAAACCTTACACTCCACCCCCTGCCCCACAGTGAGGAAACCTTACTCCACCACTTGCAGTGAAGGAAAACATTACACACTCCCACCCCCTGCAGTGAGGGAACATTACACACTCCCACCCCCCTGCAGTGAGGGAACATTACACACTCCCCACCCCCTGCCCTCAGACTCCCATCATACTCTATCAAACCGTATCATGGTTTTAATCTAGAAACGCCAAATCTCACTGGTTTTCGGTCCATGGACCTACAGTGGTGTGCGTCTGATGCAGTGACAGAGCAGCTGTACAATTCACACGCCCCGCACCTTCTGATCTTCCCTTGCATACGGCACAGACGCACCGTTGTAAGATGTACTTATCCTTTCTGTGCTATATAAGGCAAGATTGGTTGGGTAATTTATAGGCCCTTCCACTGCACGGGTTACCATCTCTCTTGGGCTCCGGTGCTAATTTCAGCTCCTGTCTCTGGAATCCAAAAGAGTTGTACAGGTAGGTGATTTTTCCAATTGGCGCCGACACAAACAAACAATCAGCAGCGCGGTATTAGATGCCGAGCAATATACGCTTCCGTCTCTTTCCTGAAGACGAGTGGGACATCACAGCTGACTTGGTTCCATTTCTCTTCCCATAAAGCCAAGGTCCGCATACGCTTGTCAGCAGGAGGATAAAATACATCGCTTCCGTCTATACGCCGAGCCTCACTCAGTTGGTCATCTTTACTGAACCTGTGTTGGGTTGTCACCTGATCTCTGGACATTATCTGGCATGCGAGCCGGAGACCGTCCGCTAACATTAGACCGTTGAATAGGAGATGGAAAACTGAAGGTCCCGTCCAGTGGAAGATCTGTCCATATTTGAAGCGGAGCAGTGAGCTGGGCGAGGGTATCTCAAATGCACAGAGAGGTCTGGGAAACGTAGAAGACGTACCATGAAGCAGAGTATCTGCCAGCATGTCCCAGAGCCCTCTCCCATTCTGACCTCGGTCAGCTTGGACTCAATCTGAAAACCAAACGGACTTTATGCATGGAGGGAAGCCAACAGCACCTGGGCTAGGAGGGCAGAAGATATCTTCTACAAGAGTGGGTGCTTTGGGATTTCGCGAATAAACTAAAGGAGCATGCAAGGGCAGTCGCCACGCCAGCCAGCTTTAAAATATGGATCACACTAGAAATGGAGAAGCATTGGGTTTAGAAGAGAATTAAATTGTGTGTGTGTGTGTGTGTTTATGTGGTGTATATGAATGTATATATATTTTCTTTTCCAATCTCTGTCTAAGTCATAGAAACCTTTGTATATCACTATTGCTGACCTGAGGAAGAGAGGACAACTCTCGAAAGCTTGTCCTATGACATACATTGGTAGTCCAATTAAAAAAAGGTATCACCTAATACTGAAGAACTCATTTATTCTGAGATAGAGATATATATATATAAATAATAAAGAATATCACTTGTGAGCACAGTACATTTACATGTCCTAGACAGGTCTTGCCACCACCTGCCTTTCAACCATTATCACCCACCTAGCATACAGTGCTCCCACTGCAGCAAGGGATTCTGGGAAATGACATGCAAATGAGCACACAATATGTCACCTTTTGTCTGAAAAGCCATTTACATGGAGCCCATATAAGCAAATGCATCGCTGTTCACAGATTTTAAGCACAGCATGGGATATGCAAAACCAATAAAACCACTCAGACACAGCAAAAAGTGACACATTGTGTTCCCATTTGCATGTCATTTCCCATAATCCCTTGCTGCAGTGGAAGCACTGTATGCTAGGTGATAATGGTTGAAAGGCAGGGTTGCAGACCTGTCTAGGACATGTGAATGTGCTCACAAGTGATATTCTTGATTGGCTATATGCCAACGGTGGAGGTTTTCTGTTGCCTCCTTCACCCACCGTAACTTAAAATGTGTATGATATATAAGAGAGAGAGAGAGAGAGAGAGAGAGAGAAGAGGAGAATCTCGCCCAGTCGAGAATGAGACCGAGCGGAGAGAGAGGGCTAGAGAGAGAGAGTACGAAGGAGAAGAGCGAGAGTAGGGAGAGTAGAGAGGAGTGAGGGAGGAGAGATACAGTCGAGAGAGAGAGAGGGAAGCGGAGGGAGAGAGAGAGAGAGAGGAGAGAGAGGAGAGAGGAGAGAGAGGCGGAGAGAGAGAGAGAGAGATGAGAGGATGAGAGAACGAGACGGATGAGAGAGAGAGTAGAGATCATAGATACATAGATACATAGAGAGATACATACACACACACGTATGTAACCTCCCACCCCTTTACAACTTATTTGACTGCAGCCTCTCCCAACACTGACTGCACACAACTGCCCCTTCCCTCAACCCTCACCCACTGCAAAACCCTGAATAGACCCTAGCATTGCAATGGAGCAAAACATTTGACAAGCAAAAGGCACACCTCTGCTGTTTAGTCTGCACACACTCACTTGGCTCACTACAGCTCCATGCAGCATTATCTACCTCTGTGATAATGAACTTGGTATATACCTCAACTTTGTTCTCTCGTGGCCTCATGGAAATGTTACTCTATTTACTACAACCCCCCCCCCCCCTTCCCCTGGCCCACACCCATCACCACCATACACCCTGGATTACTCAAAAGCCTTGCACTATCTACTGAATGTTGGTGGAGAACTCTAAAAACCAGCACACCAACCACCGCACACTCTAATGGCAAACATCACAAATTAGCAACTTGCAAACAACTACTCAAATTTCTACTCATACTATTACTCTCTTTAGCAGGTGATACTGAACCTAACCCAGGCCCTCCCATTTCAACTCTGTCCCTTACCCCTGAGAATACCCCCTTCAAATTCCAAAAAGGGCTATCTGTCGCCCATATAAATATCCGGAGGCTGCTGCCCAAACTGGATGAACTAAGAGCATGGTAACTAAGAGCAAAAGCACAATATTACTCTGACAATCTCCACCAAAATACATCAAACCCAGCTAACTTCTGGAAGGTTATCAATAACATATTCCAGCCTCCTAACCATCAACAACCAAGTAATATCACTAAGGGGGTAAATGCATTCAATTACTTTGTGGGATGTGCTACTAACTTATTAGCGAAACGCAGCCCAAACCACAAACTTGAATCTCATCCTGGGAGTACCCCTATAGTCCAACCCCCTCCCAACACTGCCCACAATTTTCAATTTGGCCCAGTATCCGAAGTATCCGAAGAGGAGATTACACAAGCGCTTCTCCAATTAAAACCAAGCATCCAATGTGAACCTGACTTACTACAATCTAGGTTCCTAAGGCTGCGCTTATAGTGACGGCGACAGCGACACGACGGCGACGCTGACGTCACGGTCGCTGGAAAAAAACACATTGAAGTGACTTCCAGCGATCGCGACCAATCCATTGCGTCGCTCCTACTATAAGCGCACGCGATGGCGTCAATACATTTGTTTTGAAGCGACGTCGCTGTCGCCGGCACTATAAGCGCAGCCTAAGTCTTGGAGTCTTGGTGCCCCAGCCATTGCCAAACCAATTGCTTCCATAGTCAACTCTATCCTGTCTGCAGGCCATATCCCTAAGATCTGGAAAACTGCCAGAGTTGGCCCAATCTTCAAAAGTGGGGAAAAAAAACACTGTCTCAAACTACAGGCCAATCTCACTTCTCCCAAATCTATCCAAAGTCATGGAAAAATGTGTTCACTCCCAATTAAGCAATTTCTCTAGCCAATTCCAATCTGGGTTTCGTCCCAAACACTCCACGGTAACTACCCTGCTAAAAGTTTGCAATGAAATCCAGTGTGGAATGGAACGGGGACAACTCACTGGTGCAGTATTCCTAGATTTTGCAAAGGCTTTTGATACTGTTGATCATGCTATCCTGCTCAACAAACTCCAGAGCTCTGGAATAGGGAAGCATGCTTTAAACTGGTTTCATTCCTACCTATCAGGTAGGACCCACCATGTGTCCATCTCGGGCTCTAACACCAACCCCTTGGATAGCACCTGTGGTGTCCCGCAAGGCTCTGTTCTGGGGCCAAGTGTTCCTCAATGATCTTCCTACAGCTTATAACGGAGCTTCAATACACATGTATGCAGATGACACAATCTTATATGCACATAGCCATAGCCTCTCCGACCTTGAACACATACTTAAATCTGACTTTGAGACTTCAAAATTGGATTTCCCAAAACAAACTGTTTTTAAACACTGACAAGACTGTAACAATGGTATTTGGGACCAAGACTAAATTGTCAAAGCTTCCAGTGACTGAGCTCCAGATCAGAACCAACGCTAACACCAACCTAACTCCTGTTACTAGTTTTAAATACTTGGGCATATGGTTTGACTCCCATTTAACATTCAGGATGCACATTGATACCCTGACAACCAAGACCTATGCCAAACTAGGGGTACTTTACAGGAACAAATCCTCCCTAAGCCTGCTGGTCAGAAAGCGTATTGCACAGCAGATGCTAATGCCAATTATCGATTATGGGGACATAGTATACGGTTCGGCACCCCAAACCCACCTTAGCAAACTTGACACCCTCTACAATTCAATATGCCGTTTTGTTCTCCAACGCAACTACAACACACATCACTGTGAAATGCTCAAAGAACTAGATTGATCATCACTTGAGTCTAGGCGCAAACGTTCACCTTTCCTGTCTTGCCTTCAAATTCTTTCTGGGCAAGCTACCCAGCTATCTGAACAAGCTCCTCACCCCTACCACATGCAGCACTTATCATATGAGATCTGACTCCAGAAGACTGTTCATGGTCCCAGGGCTCACCAAAGTATCCGGCCGCTCCTCCTCCTCCTCTTACCGTGCACCCCAAAACTGGAACAACCTACGGGAGACTCTCACATCCACCACCAGTTTAAGTGCTTTCAAAACTAAAGCTCTCACACATTTTAATCTGGTCTGTAACTGTTACATATATTATAAGCGTATTATCTTTAACTATGCATGCATTGTCTTGTATATAAGGTATACTCTGCTCACTTATGTAACTATGTATTTGTCATCTTAACTCTGTGCCCAGGACATACTTGAAAATGAGAGGTAACTCTCAATGATTACTTCCTGGTAAAACATTTTATAAATAAAAAAATAATAAAATATATATATACATATATATGCACATATACACACATACACACACACCAATCATTAGAATACAAAAGTGATGAATATAATAAATGCGTGACAAAAATTTAAAACACAACCCCATATCAGGCTTTGAGGTCCGTCTCTATGGGGAAGGTCCCAGAAATATAGATGCATAAATTGGAGTGCGACACTAAGGAACAACATGTGGGGTAAAGAAAAAACACAAATCGCCCAATTGTGTGTGTTGCACTGTTTTTTTTTTCTTTACCCTGAATGCGGTTCCTGAGTCACACTCCAATTTATGCAACTATGTGTGTGTGTGTGGTGTGTGGTGTGTGGTGTGTGCCTATTATATATACATTCATATATATATGTGTTTACTGGAGACTGTGATGGCAGATACAATAGATTTGTTCAAAAAAAGGTTGGACATCTTTTTAGAAAGGAAAGGTATACAGGTGTATACCAAATAAGTAACATGGGAAGTATGTTGATCCAGGGAGAAATCCGATTGCCAATTTTTGGAGTCAGGAAGGAATTTATTTTTCCCCTTATGATATATCATTAGATGATATGTTACTGGGGTTGTGTGTTTGCCTTCTTCTGGATCAATATACTGTAAGTACGGATATAGGATAAAGTATCTGTCGTCTACATTTAGCATAGGTTGAACTTGATGGACGTATGTCTTTTTTTAAACCTCATCTACTATGTAACTATGTATATACCGACACGCCGACACGCCGACGGCTTAGCTGTCAACTTGGAAGAGGACATGAATGGATTGAGGGCGCGAGTTACACCAGGAAGAACAGCCCCAAAAAGAAGAAGCTGAAAACTTTACTTTCCATCATACCTCTCCAGGATAGATAAGTCCTGCACACCCCCCGTACCGGTCACAGAACGGGAGCAAATATCAGGCTTTTTGTTCTTTTTAAAATGGAATGAGGAAAAAGGGTTCGAGATTAACCCTTTGAGTAACGGACGGGCCGTGGTACCTGAGTGCCACGGTCCATCTGCACAAGTACGGTCACATGACCTCGGCGGCCATTTTGCAGGAAGAGGAATCACCCTCTGCCGTTTCCTTACTGGTTAGATGGCATTGCTGTGCTCTGTGGGAACACAGTACGCCATCCAAGCGCCAAAACCCACCCGCCCTGGTCATGACGCAATGACGGCGCCCGGGGGCTCCCAAAGGGCTACGGACAACTTTGCGTTTCCGAGTTTTCCCAGGAGCGTTACCCACACCTATACCACGGAAAGCATCGTTTCTAGGTGATCAGGGAGTAAAAGGGCAGGGCAGGAAAGGTTTGGGGTAACACGCACAGTTAAAGTGACCACTATACCCTCAGAGCCCCATGACTTAACACGGGAGGCCACGTGGTCGGCGGCTACACGAGATGCTGCGCAGCATCTCGTACACTCTCGGCAATTCGATTTCACCCCTGAAACGACAAAACAACGGTTTGCCGGCCGCCCCGACAGCGAAGAGGACATCGGTGCCCAGAAAACTGGACAGTGTTTTGGGCAGCAAGGTAACCAAAACACCGCGGGAGGGGCTATGGGAAGGGGGCAACCGTTAACGAAAACGTACTGTGTCTTCCCGCCCCTCCCAGAAACAAAACGGGTGCAATGGTACGTTTGCCGGGTCCGGGAACACAAAGCACAGGATATGCATGATACAAGCACACATGCAGCTTCCGGCAAAGGAGAATGGGATTTGCCAAGGAGCCCAAAGACCGACGGATGGATGGATGATGGAACGTGTGCGAAGATGGGCTGTTCAGATGAAGGTACGTTACCCCGACGCTGCGTCAAAGGATTATTAATGAAATGTCAAAAGCAACGAGGTCTTATTTTACAAAAGCGGCGTCCAAGCACGTGTCCAAGAAGACTATACGACCCCCGTCTACATGGTGGAGGGAAGGGGCATTGGAAGGGGGTTAATGTCGGAGCGGCTTACAGGACATACAGCCGATCACCACTAGGAGAAAGGCCCGGGTACAGCGATTCAGATTAAATCCCCGGGTCAGGCGAGATGTTCAGCGATACAGACCCGGCCCATCTTTCGACTCGGGGAACTGGCAGAGAAATATTACGGTGGGTACATGAGCGGCTCCGAAAAACAGAGCCCGTCACGTGTTGGACAGTTCGGCTCGGAGGGAGGGCACAGAGATGCCGACATCAGATCGCCTGATACCCTAAAGCATGAAGAGCTCAGGGTGCTACTTCACATACTACACAGAGCCTGGAAGTAGTGTGGGTGATGGCGCTATGCCCGTGCTACCTATACCGCATAAGCGCAACACTAATCCGGTGGTTTTCAACGTCTTTCCTGGGGGAAACCCAGCCAGGCCATGTTTTAGGGACAACCAAGTCATAGCCTATTTATACGCAACCTACATTCTCTCTCTTGCCTGTTAATTCCTTGGTCATTCCCAAACCTGGTGTGGCTGGGGAGGGTTAGAAACCGCTGCTCTGTGTCTTATCTGGAGTAGGGACTCTCCTAAGGAGACTAAGAGCAACACGCGAGTCCTGGCATTTACCCTATTACCGGTGTCTGAGAGTCACGCAGAGGCCAGGCTGCAATCCTACGGGGGATTGTGGGAGTGTCTTGGAGCCTTGCTTATGCAGTGACTGTTCTTGGCCGTCACAGAGCATGGCACTCCGCTACACCAGGAGTCTGATCACACAACCTCATGGGGCAGCACACGGAGGGTACCCAAGTGTGGCCGCCTTGGCACAGCACAACTAGTGGAGAGGCTGTGCAGACACAAACAGGCGTGGTGGTCCCACAGGTGAACCCTCTGTGTGCCCCATTGGTCACACATTGACCTTTCAGTGTAAAACCCGTTCCCACATCCTCCCTCCCCCTCCTCCTCTCCGCCTCTCCATCCTTCCACAGCAGGGCTGGATCGGTGGAAAAAGCAACCTTGTTGGCTTCCATGCATCCGACGGCCTCTTCCACGAGGGAAAACTGCACACAGACAGAGCCGAGGCTGTAACCTGGGGACAGCATGTGATACAGACAGGACGCGAGTTAGTGCTGGTCTGGGAACGCACAAAACGTCACATATTTACCCCCCACCCAACAGCAAAGAAGAAAACAGTCTCCTTTATTCTGATCCCCAAAACAGCCCACCCGGCATTGTAATTACACATACCCCAACGCTCAGCCACACGGAGCAGGCTGCACACACACAAAATATATAAATATATATAATATAAATATATATGTATATATATATATATAATCAATAGAAATATATATATATAAATATATATATATATTATCTATATCTATATATATTATATATATAATATATATATAAATATTATCTATATTTAATTTTCTGTATCTAGACCTTGTGTTGTCAGTTATCATAAGACATTGTAAGAACATTAGAACCGTGGTGCACAGAGGAGGAACCGGAAACGCAGAAACACAAAACAGAGCGGTGAACGCGGTCAGAATTAAAGTCAATTACCACTGCAAAGTCTTGCACCAAGAAAATCTCAAGAAACCCAAAAGCCCTTTGTACTAAGAGAGTGTTTTAGGTTTTTAGGATTAGCAAAATGTCCGCAGGGGGCGCGCCGGGCGGGACGTCAGCAGGGAGAGCGCGGGGCGGGACGTCAGCAGGGAGAGCGCGGGGCGGGACGTCAGCAGGGAGCGCGCGGGGCGGGACGTCAGCAGGGAGAGCGCGGGGCGGGACGTCAGCAGGGAGAGCGCGGGGCGGGACGTCAGCAGGGAGAGCGCGGGGCGGGACGTCAGCAGGGAGCGCGCGGGGCGGGACGTCAGCAGGCCTGAGCTCAGGTTTTCTAACAGAGCCATAACATTGTATTGTTCTTCCCTTTGCAGGCCCATTAATCTGAAGCAGCAGCAGGGTTTTGCAGGCTGGATTCCCCCCCAGAGGCCGCTGCAGTGAATGTGTCAGAGTTATAGAATAGTAAAGCTGTTTGAAATGTCATTCTGTGCAAAAGCTGCCAGGGAGCGTGTGGATAAAGCAGGCTGCCCTCATTCTGTACATTACCCTATTAACACACAAGGCCTCCTCTCAGAACACACACACTGGCATTGACCTCCCTGTAAGATATTTACCGCTTGCACTCCGAAAGGCGGGAGAGAAATGGTTCAGATCAGAGTAGCATATGGTTCCTGTACGCTCCTTGCGTCCGTTTCATCCAGTGTGACGGCCCAGACTGTGTCCGCTGCGTATTAAACCGGCTAACACCTCATTCTTCATCTTTTTAAATGCTCAGTTGCCATTGGCCGCAATATCTTTTGGGCGAGCAGCCAAGAGCCCCTTTATCTGGTCCCAGAAAGAGATCCTAAGCTCTCTGTGGCAGGGAATCACTGGCACTTATTCGGTAAAAGTACGAATAGTGCCGATCCAGCACCAATGGGGCTTCCCGTGCGACAGCGCAGTCGGAGGTATTCGCACTTTTACTGTACACGGGACATTACGCCTGTAAATATGCACACTACAAACACATTGCTCCCTCTGCAGGACACAGCTGGGACTGAATACCGATAGCCTGCTTTTCCGATACCAGGAGGTGCTTAACCAATGGAAAGTCTCCTTTACCAATGACTGATGACATCACTGGCAACATGGCAGCCCCCATGCTTACTTTCGTGCTGCCTAACTGTTTTATACTGTGTGGGTAGTGGACAGCAAACTAAACATTTACATAAAGGTACATACATTATTAGCTGATAGAAAGACCTGGCTCAGCATCTGTGGCTCTGAGCAGAACAAACCCAGGCCCAACAGCAGAGGCGTCACAGGGACGAGGTCTGTGCGATTAAAAGCTTATTCTAGAACAGGGGAGCGCAATCTTGTTCTCCTGCGCCCCCCTCTCCGCGCGCCCCCACCCCTTACCTTGGTTCCGGCGTTCTGGGCATCGCGCTGCCATGGCAACGCGTCACGAGAAGACGTCTGAACCAAGGTAAGTGAAGTATACAGAGGCCTTCGCCGCTTCCCCGGCATTTAATTTAAGCGCCCTCGGGAAGCGCGCAGGGCTGCCCCCATCCCCCCCCCCAGTTTGCGCACCCCTGTTCTATAAATTATTTTACCAGCGCTTTCATTTCCTGCCTTGTTAATTTTGCAGCTGGGGAGAAAAATGTGCCATTTTCAGTGGGTGAGATTTAATTAGCGCGCGAATATTCTGCGCATGTTCCGTTAACGGAGGCGGCAGTGCTATCTTGACAGAGAAGTGTAATTGCGCTCAGCAGCGAGTGGCGGAAGCAGGATAAAGACTTCTTCACATTCGAGACGCTGCCGCAGATCAGGCGGAGAAACAACGGAATCTAAAGAATGGGACAGATATCCGGGGACGAGGTGGGGGGGCAGCATGCAGGGGGGGAGGGGAGAACCACGACAGCATGCAGGGGGGGGGGGGAGAAGGGGAGAACCACGACCACAACGCGGGGGGGCCACGCTGTAGCACATGTGGGAAACTAGCTCCTTATTAATCTTTCGGCTCCTGGAGCAGCGCGCAATGTGACATCTTTAGTAAGCCAGACATTTTGGTGCGTCCCGTCAGGATGGCCCCCGGGTGTGGCTCCTTTACACGGCTTTTCAGATTCCAAGGGCCCCCCTGGCTCACATTGCAAAAAAACACATTTAAGCTTTATGTCGGATCACCCCGCACAGAAAGTGGGGGGGGGGGGGGGGGGGGGGGTGGAGGCCAAAAAACACTTTAATCCTAGAGACGGAGAAGCGCTCAACTCACCTGGAATAAATCCGATCAGGTTAACGCGGTGATCAGGCAGCTCCTCTCCAGCGCCCAGCGCGTACAGTATCTGCAGAAGCGAAACGCGCAGTGAGAACAGGAGCGTCTCTACGACCCTTACACATCTACCCGTCCTAAACACTGCACCTACCCAGTTACTATACCCCTAACCGTGCACCTACCCCATCACTATACCCCTAACTATGCACCTACCCAGTCACTATACCCCCTAACTATGCACCTACACAGTCACTATACCCCCTAACGTGCACCTACCCCGTCACTATACCCCCAATCCGTGCACTTAACCCATCACTATACCCCCTAATCGTGCACCTACCCATCACTATACCCCCCAACCGTGTACCTACCCCATCACTATACCCCAACCGTGCACCTACCCATCACTATACCACCTAACCGTGCACCTACCCCATCACTATACCCCATTACTATACCCCCAACCGTGCACCTACCCAGTCACTATACCCCCTAACCGTGCACCTACCCAGTCACTATACCCCCTAACCGTGCACCTACTCCATCACTATACCCCCTAACCGTGTCCCTACCCTGTCACTATACCCCCAACCGTGTACCTACCCCATCACTATACCCCCAATCGTGTACCTACCCAGTCACTATACCCCCAACCGTGCACCTACCCCATCACTATACTCCCTAACCGTGCACCTACCCGTCACTATACTCCGTGAGCAAGCACCTATCCCATCACTATACCCTTCTAAGCGAGCACCTACCCCATCACTATACCCTCCTAAGCGAGCACTTACCCCATCACTATACCTCATCATGATAATGAAGTATTATGTATTTTAATCCATCTGGTGCTTCAGGGGTTAATGAGCTACAGTTTGAAATATATATATATACACACACACACACACACACACACACACACACACACACACACACACACACACACACACACAGTTGATGACAAGCCCAGGCTTGTCATGGGTGGGTGCTGTGCTTCAAACCGAACTTAAGTGGGGGGCCTGTCATGGATAGCCCACTAAAAGTGACACGTGGGTGCAGTTTGATTTAAAAAAATACAAGAGATGTTTATTGCCTGCTTGCCCCTTGGCCAGGCCTGGTTGTAGGACTGTTAAAGAATCTAGAGATGTAAGTAAATGATGGTTCTCCCGACACGCACATAAACAGGACCCTAGTTAAGGGATTTCAACGCATTTTCTAGAAGGGGTTTATGGATAGCCAGGGGGCGTAGCTAAGAAAGTATTCAACATGAGTGACTATTAAAAATGAGAATGTTCTGTGATGTCCTCTCCTCTGCATAACAAGAGTAGCAAAACTAATTGTCCCACCGAGAGGCACATTCTGAAATCACACACACGTGTATGTTTAAGCGATAATAAGGGACAGATATTCATTTGTCGCTTAAATTTAGGATTAAGATGGTTATGTTTGGTCTCGTTGGGTAGGCCATGAGTGCCTAAATGTATTGATGTGTTTCACATGTGTGTAAGTATTACAGAAGTGAAGTTATGAGTGCAGTTATATACTGAGGTACAATTCAAACGTCATTGGCACAAGTTTTTTTTCCTCTGTCGTAAAACCATCAATCTTACAGCTGATTTACGACCGGGGGTTGGTTTATGTGGTTTACATGGGAAGAACGAATATTTAAGTCTGAGCAAAGATTATGAAAATCAATCTCAACATCGGGGTATTCGGAACTAAATACATGAGATCTCATATTCTGAACCTATGACCTCTCTGGGAGAAAACATCGGGGTAATGTACTGTATAGGGATTTCTATTTGATGTTTTATCATTTTATTTTAAGAAACTGTCCTGCATTTATGGTAACTATGTTCTTGTAATATTTATTTCTGTAACCGTGGGTGGGTGCGGTGTGTGGTGTGTGGTATCTCTATATCTATCTATCTCTTATACACCCATAAAAAAAACGGGGGAGAAGGGGGGGGGGGGGGGGGGGGGGGGGAGAGAAAACCAAAGAACAACGCCAACAGAGAGGAGACCCAAGGGGGGGGGGGGGGAGACACAAACACAACAACACACACACAACACAAACACACTACAACACAGCACACACAACAGCACACACCACACTCCCTACACACACACAACACACACATTTAATAAGTAATGCTTTGGGCTCTGTATGAACTGTTGCACGCTCTGGAGAGAGTATTTACGTTTCCGGACACTTTTTTCTAGAACGGATTTTTGGTATCTTGAAGTGCATAGTTTTTTCTATAATTCATAGGGACCTGGGGCCCTCGCAAATATTAATTTGACATATTTTGTTTGCATAAGTATCCCAGGTGGTGCAAGTGTATAGATGATTGCAATTAAGAGGTTAATATTAACTCAGTGGAGGTACCTTGCGCATGCCAAAGGTGAGTTGGTTAGATTAGCCATGTGCATTAACCATGATTGCATATCTAAGTCACGTGCCCACTTGTGTGCCGTTCGTGATGGTGGTATATGGGGAAGGATTTAAGGGAGATGCCAACTCATTTGAGGGACCTTTGCGAAGATGAAGAGCGGGGCAGCTTGCGGGTTGTGTATTGACCCTTGTCCTGTAGAGGAGATATTGTCCATTTGAGGAACTTCTGCAGAGGTGAAAAGTGGGAGCGCTTGCCAGCGCGAGTATTAACCCTTGTCCCTTATGCAGAACGCGTGCTCGCAGGGGTGTCGTACGTGACACCCCCTAGCCGTGCACCTACCCCATCACTATACTACGTAAGCGAGCACCTACCCCATCACTATACCACGTAAGCGAGCACCTACCCCATCACTTACCACACTTGCGAGCAACCTAACCCCCTCACTATCAATACCACGTAAGCGAGCACCTACCCCATCACTATACCACGTAAGCGAGCACCTACCCCATCACTATACCCCTTTGCATTGCACCCAACCCTGACCTGCTGTACACTTTGCGGCTGTTGCCAACACCTCTCCATGCTCCCTCTAGACCTATCTGATCCCTGTACCGTCCACCACTACCTGCCCCTCTGCCAGCACGCGGGTATGGGAATAGTCTCAGCGCCACGCTCAGGGTAACCCTTCACTGACAGAGGGTTAGCAGTGCATTGCAGACTGTGTAAGTGTTAAAGATGCAATCTCAACAACCCAGTGTTATCTTCTCCATTCACTGACAAAGAAAAGCATTCTCAGTCCTGCGGATGGAGATCGGGGATAGAGAAATATGGCTGCCGGTTAATTCTGCTTTGGTGCGAATAAGGTTATTCCCAACAGGTTTATGCGCTTCGCACCCTGTACAAAGTTTCCAGGAAAAAGCACATGGTTAGTTTAATTAGAAGTTGATAGGACTAGTAAACACCCCCCCCCCCCGCTCCCTCCCTCTCCCCCCCACACCATTGCCGCTTACCTCTTCTCTGGATGCCCCTGTCGGTAACCCGTCCAGCCATATTACCCTGGTGGCCCCATCGGGCAGGGAGCCCCTCCTGTAATCCTTATCCTGGAGAGGGACAGAGGGGAGACGTGTGAGAGGGACAGAGGGGAGGCGTGCGAGAGGGACAGAGGGGAGGCGTTCGACAGTTCACCAGAGGGGAAGTCTCCCTCGTTCGATAGGTGCATAGGGACGAGTGAGGCCGTTCGCGAGCGACGAGTGTACAGAGTGAGCGTGCGATAAGGGGAACAGAGGGACAGAGGGGAGGCGTGCGAGAGCCGAGGACAGAGGGGAGGCGAGCAGTGGCACGAGGGGGAGGCTGACGAGAACGTGACACGAGGGGGAGCGATGCGAGAGGGACCGGGAGGCGCGTTGCGAGAGGGACAGAGGGGAGGCGTGCGAGAGGGACAGCGTGTGAGAGGGACAGCGGGGAGGCGTGTGAGGGGCGACAAGGAAAAACAGGGGGGCTGTGAAGCGAGACGAGGCTCCCCTGTAAGCGCTGCCATTATACAGAACACGCAATTCCAAGGTGAAATCCCCAAACGCAAGCTTTAAAAGATACACTGTATTTGGAACCAATGCGTAGGAGGTTACAAGGAGATTTAAAAAAAAAAAAAAAAGTACAGCTGAACCCCGTTATAACGCGGTGCTCGGGGTCCACATAATGAGACCGCATTATAACCGGGATCATGAAATGGCTGCCACGATCAGTGAGGACTTACCCAGCATCTGCAGCTCTCTCCTCCCCCTGCTTCATCAGGCTGCGTCCATGTGCGCGGATTTCAATTGGACTTTCGAGCGCAGAGGAGTGTCACATGACCACTGACAGCCCAACAGTGAATACATTTTATATAATACACATGCAGGAATCGAACCCATGGCCCTTCAAATGCTAGTAGCAATTCTCTAGCTGCTACACCACAAGTATGGTATAATTTATCAATTATTTTATATAATAATTTATCAATTATAAAATAAAATAATAATTTATAAATTATAATTCAAATAATAATTTATACATTTTACCATACCATGCAGGAATTGAACCCATGACCCGTCATATGCTAGTAGCAATTCTCTAGCTGCTACACCACAGGGTTGGTGTGATGAATCTCACTCTATAAACACACTTAACATCTACTGCACAATGCAATCCCATAGATGTTAAGTTTTGCTACTAGCATATGAAGGGGTATGAAGGGTCGTGTTCGATTCCTGCATGTGTATTATATCAAATGTATTCACTGTTGGGCTGTTATTGGTCAGAGAAGGGTCATGTGACCCGCCTCTGCGCTCGAAAGCCAAACTTAAAGGCACGCACGTGGACGCAGCCTGATGAAACAGGGAGAGGAGAGAGCTGTCGATGCCGGGTAAATCAATAAAGCATTAAATGTTATTTAAAAAAAAAAAAAAAAACCCTTGGAGATGTTTATAAATCGGGAGCCACACTCAGACTGCGTTATAAGCGGATCCGCGTTGTAGCAATCGCGCTATAACGGGGTTGAGCTTAGATGGCCGCTTTCCTGTGTTGCAGGCCCCTCTGGAAGCATTAAAGGACGACCCCTCCTAATTCCACTATGTTTACGGGATTTCATGTGGGTATTTGATGCACTTTTCCAAATCTGACAGATATTTAATGTATTTAAGTTATATTTGGGAGGGGTTTCAGTTCCTCTGGCTGCACCCTTTGGTGTGATGTCACTGTGTGATCTATAGACTCCGTTTCTAATCTGCTACTTAATCTTCAATGCTACACTGCCCTGCCAGGTCTGTTTTATATACTCTCTTTCGACTCCTACTCTGATCCTTCAATACCTGGGAACACTCTCCTCCTCCATCTCATTATGCCATCCATATTTGCCGTTTTCTCTCCCCTTTGTAAACTTCTCTTCTCACCAACTTCCCCACTCCCCTCCTGTCCACATTTCTTCATCGCCCCTTCCCTCCATTTATGCCTGTACCCATACGCTGCACCACTATTTACACACCGCTTTCCCAATAATTTCTACACCCCTAAATAAAAAGCACCCCGACAAATCCTCTATTTATCTCCTCTCCATCTCGCTTTCTACTCCTTCCTGCTGCTGGGGCTCTCTCTCCTAATCCTGGACCCAGCCATATACACATCTGCTCTCACCCACACCTCCCTGCTACCTCTTTCCCTGCTAATGGTGTTAACCCATCTAATACCGACCAACCATAAAACGCACATTGCAAAAGAAGCATCCCAATAGCCTGCACTCATGGCTACTGTCCCACACCCACAGAAACTCCTACCAACCATTGGGGCCAAGCACTCCCACCGACTGTGCTTACCCACCATAAAGGCCAGGCACTGCCATCTACTGCATTAATTCCCTCACCTGCTGTCTCCAAGTCTCCCAAGATACCACATAGACTCTAAGCTCTCCGGGGCAGAGATTTCCTTTCCTATTGTCTAATTGTATTATTATAATTCCCTGTACCGTTTTTGTGAAGCGTGGAGTACACTTTTGGCGCTATATAAAGATATACATACTGTGTGAGGTCACTGTAGGACCAGCGAGTGCATGTACAGACAGAGTCCCCCCTCATCTTTACTGACTCTCTGATAAGGACAGGGTGGGATACTGGGAAAGAAAACACTTGATTGACCCCCAAGACATTCAACTTGACGACTATGTGGGATTTACACTTTAATTTAAACTCATCCCCCTCCCCCCCCAAATACCTTACTCCCAGGCAGAGGCTCTTCTCTGGGCCTCCCTTTAGTCAACGGCTTCTCTTGTCTGTAACCGATTCTGAGGTCTACGTCTCGGTACTTCATGTTCCTATAGTCCGTGTCCTGCCTCCCAAGGAATGCCAGTTCCCCCGGGTTGTCTCCTGCCGGCGTTTCTCTGCTGGGCGCAGGAAATTGGGGGGCAGAGCCCTGGGTGGGTTTTAACGGAGGCTTTGCGCGCGTCGGGGAGAGGCCGTGTCCTCCCGTCGTACTGTCCGCTCCGTGTTTCTGGGTTAGCTCCTGGGCAGCCAGCTGCAGGAAATCGTAGAGCAGAGACTTCGAGCCCAGGATGTCCGCAGGGAGCCCGGCCTCCCCCCCTCTCAAATCTTCGTCCTCCTGCCTATAACCCGTCGCTCGGAAGTCACGGTCACCGCTGACCCCGCTCAAATCCTGGGCAAAGTCTTCTTGGTTGCGCAGATCTTGGTCGCCTGAACCCAAGAGGTCAGAACAAGGCTCCTCCACGATGGTCTCAGCACAGCCTGGGTATTCCATGTCCTTGGCTGCAATCTCTTTGTCCGTAAACTCGGTGGGGTCTGGGTTTAGTCGGTCCCGGAAGTCCCTGTCCAGCGCCCCTGGGCAGTCGGTCAGCTCGGATTCCAGGAGCGCTGCTCCCTTGGCAGGGTCTGCAAGAGGAGATTCCTCCTGCCTGCAGCCTGCGTGAGAAAGATCCACGCAGGGATCCTCTGTCCTGCTATATTCCTCAGTTGGAGGGACCCAGTCTGTATAATGTGAAGGAGAGTCAACCTCCTTACTGGTCAAAACTGGACTCTCTGTCTCTTTATACGACAAAAACGGAATCCCTTCCTCTCCTTCAGCTTCTCCCTTACTGTAGTCCCCAAACACCCTCTCTTCAGAGACGATCTCACGCCCAAAAAGTCCTTCATCAGAGACAGTCTCACCCACAAATACCCTCTCCTCAGAGACGGTATCAGGGGTCAGTTTCTTAATATATTCTGTGTCATGAGATTCCATCTCTTTATGATCTTTATCAGTCTCTCGCTCACTGTAATCTGATGCAGCAGTCTCTTTCTCGGTGTAGTCTAAGCCCGGAATCTCTTTCACTTGGTGGTCCATCACTGCAGTCTCCGTCTCCCCATACTTCAAAACTTCAGCTTCTCCCCCCCTGCAATCTACCTGTGCAGTCTCTCCGCCCCTGTAACCCAAACGTCTAGTCTCTCTCCCACTGAAATCTCCCCCAGAAGTCTCACTCTCCCTGTAGTCAAGGTCTGCAGTCTCTCTGTCGGTATAATTTATTATCAGAGTCTCTCTCTTCCTGTAATCTATGGTTACTTTCTCTCTCTCTCTGTAGTGCAATGGTGCAGTGTCTCTCTCAGAGTAATCTATGATTAGCCTTTCCCGGTAATCTCTCTCTGCCGTTGCTCTCCCTCTGTATTCCTGGCCTCTCTCGCACTCTCTGTATCTCAGGGCAGCAGTGTCTCTCTCCCTGTAGTCAAGGTCCGCAACCTCTCTCTCCCTGTAGTCAAGGTCCGCAACCTCTCTCTCCCTGTAGTCAAGGTCCACAACCTCTCTCTCCCTGTAGTCAAGGTCCGCAACCTCTCTCTCCCTGTAGTCAAGGTCCGCAATCTCTCTCTTCCTGTAGTCGAGGTCCGCAATCTCTCGCTCCCTGTAATGCGTGGAGACTCCCCTCTCTCTGTAGTCCTCAGATGGAGGTAATCTCTCTCTGTATAACATGGCCGCCTTTCTCTCTCGGAGCGCCAACACTGCCGCCTCTCTCTCTCTCAGTTCTAACACTGCCGCCTCTCTCTCTCTAAATCCCAACACTGCTGTCTCTCTTTCTCTGAGTTCCAACACTGCCGCCTCTCTTTCTCTGAGTTCCAAAACTGCCGCCTCTCTTTCTCTGAGTTCCAAAACTGCCGCCTCTCTCTCTCTAAATTCTAACACAGCCGCCTCTCTCTCTCTGAGCGCTAACAGGGCCGCATCTCTCTCTCTGAGTGCCAACATCGCAGCAAACCTCTCCCTGTATTCTAAAGCGTCCCTCTGTCTAGAGGTCACAGCTGGAGTAAGCCTCTCTCGGTATATAATGTCTGCCTCCTCTCTTTCTCTATAATCCACATTGGGAGACCCCCTCTCTCGCTGGCCCATGTGCGATGCCCCTCGCTCTCTATAGTCCATGTCTGAAGCTGTGTGCCCTCTGTAGTCCATATCGGGCGTCTCGCTTTCTCCATAACTCGCGGCTTCGGGCACTACGTCCTCGTAGTCCACGTGAGACATCTCCCTAGTCCTGCAATCTATATTCTCCTGCCCCGGGAAGTTACGGTTCATTTCCTCTCGGTCGTACGGCAGCTCCTCCGGCGGAATACACTCCCCTCCCCAGGACTCATCCTGGGTACTGTCCGCATCTCTGTAGCTATAAGCAGGGTCCCCATGGCTCGCAAATCGAGGGTTTGGACCCCTTGCTGCACCCCGGAAGGGGAAAGGAGGTCCCCCGACTCCACGCCCCCTCAATCTGGGGTGGAAACCCTGCATCCATCTGGAAGGAAAAGTTCCGTCCGGACGTCCCCTGTGGAAGAGGAAAGAACTTAGAGTATTCTAACACTGGAACCCAGTCTCACTTAGCACAATATATTGCACTTAGTGTACAGACAGCTGGATAAAAACAGCCATTTGATGATTATTTGACAACTTCAATACGATTCAAAACTAAACAACCAGGTGTTCATAGCACAAAATGAATATAACAGTGCAGTAAACCCAGAGAATATAAACGAGACACGGATATCACATATACTGCAGCTCCATGGAACAGGATCCTCTGAAGTGGATGCTTCTTGGAAACCTCATGAAGAGAAGAAAGCACAGATGCATGCAATATGGGGCATTAACATTTTACTTTCATTAAACAAACAACACGGGGAGAAAGGAACAATTCACAATTTCCCCACTGGTCAATAGCAGAGAGTGACTTTGGGCGCACTCCAACCCTACTCCAGGCTCAGCTCCTCGTCGTACGCGTGCTCACGTGCATGGCTTCCCTGATCTGCGTCTCACTCGCGTCTTGGGTCGCCTCGCATCAGCCCATCAGGTTCCTAGTGGAGTAGGTACGGTGGCCTCTGAAGTCCAACGTGTCTCGTACGTGTATCGACTTCTTCTGGGGTTATTGTCATGTGTCTCTGAATCCCATCTTTATACCCTACATTGTTAGGATTGAGCAGCTGAATCGATTTAGGTTGTGACAATGTAAGGTATACAAATGGGATGCAGAGAAACACATGACATAATCCCACAAGTCGATACACGGATGAAACGCGTCTGATTGTGATTATTTGTTCACATTATCAATTATATTTTTGGCGCCTTATTTTGTTTATTTGATCAATACGATTCAAGCCTAAAATGTGCAACACCACAAAGAACAATGGCATACCCCACTGATAATGCAACATGTGCCCCCTCTGTTATGGGTAAAGGATGTCGCAGTGGTTTGAGAATTGAAAAGTTAGAAGGTATTTCAAGAGAATGCCCAATGGCAGTAATTTTTAATGAGATGGGGGAAAAAAAGAAACTAATTTTATTCTGCTTCAATAGGGGGAGGGGGTGAGGTTCTTGGGGTAGTGAGAGATCCGGGTGAAAAATAAAAATAAGTGTTTCCTTGCGATAGTTCCCCTATGGGCACGATCGCAGTTTAATGAACCCCCTATAATCGGGCAGGGATGGCTGAAAATTTTAATTCTTTAACTTCTCCTGACAGTGTACAGCACAAAATGACATCTTCACCCACCGGAAAGCGGGGTTGGGAGGCCGTGGGATGCCCCACATCGTCTTCCTCCTGGGGGGGCAGGCTGGTGCAGATCCGTGGGTGGTGGAGGGTTGCAGTAGAGGTTGAACCTGCAGACAGAACAGCAGAAGATACAGAGATGTTACATGTGAGATTTACCTGCATTTAAAAAGAATGGTGTCACGCTTTAATGACTTGAGATATAGCTATATATTCGACAGTCAAAATGGATGCACTCTCAGATGGTTAATGCCCATTAAGGCAGTTTCAGTGCTCGATAAAAAAATTAAAAAAAGATCAATAAATATCAAAGTAATATTAGTAACAGCACAGGCCATGAGTGAGGATAATATAAAGGTGTTAATTGTCCCATAACACAAAATGCCACCCGATGTTTCAAAACCATGAAGAAGTTCCCTCTAGGGAGCAAAACGTCAGGTTACTTTTTGTATTATGGGACAATAAGCATCTACATACTTAGATTAATACACAAAGACGCACACCTGTACCTGTTTGTGTATGTATACGTATATATGAGTGTATGTATATATATATATGTATATATATATACATATATATATATACATACATACATACATACATACATACATATATATATATATATATATATATATATATATATATATATATTATAGAGAGAGAGTAATAATGATGTGTAATCACCAGCACACCCGGTTTCTCCTTCCCTCCTCCGACCGCCTCACAGCGACAATCGTCAAAGCGACAATAGAGCGACACTTCCGCGCCGGAAACGGCAAGCAGAACGGGGCCGCTGGGAGTTGTAGTCTTTCGTGGCCCTCCCAGAAACGGAGAGCTGGAAGCGAGACTACAAATCCCAAGAGGGCAGAGCGCGCCGAGTATCTAATGGAGAGAGGCGGGCCTTGTCTACAGGCTGAGGACAGCGGAAGCAATCTCTTCTGCAGTGCATGCCGGGAGCTGTAGTCCTTCTAGCTCTTACATTGAGTCAGGACATATATATATATATTGACTGCAATATATGTTTCACAGGACAATTATTTATATTGTACCTATATCTTTGTTATCAACATGGTAAGGGAAAAAAAATAAAACCTTTAACCCTTTAAGTTCCAGATTTTATGAAAAATTAGCGGGGAGAGGGGAGAGGGGAGAGGGGGGGGTGCAAAAAAAATAACCCTGTTAAACCCTTTTTGCACGTTGCAGACCCGTCGCCCTAAACAAGAATTCTGTTTATAAAACTCAACCATTATTAAAAGAAGTGATGGACCGGGTCCTTAAAAACATCGGTTACCGGGTACCTGGGGGGGAAAACAAATTCCGGGCCCCGTAGGTTTGGGGGGCGGAGGAAGAGGAGGAGGACAGCAGAGTGGCACAGGAGGATAGCCAGGAGGAGCGCACCCCAGCGGTCCAACACGGAAGTCTTCTGACCGGTCTACCGCTGCTACAGTGCAAGTCCTCCCCGGCGGTCCTCCTGTGCCATTCTGCTCCTGCTCACTTTGTCCTCTTCTCCCATCGCCGCCGGCTGCCGTCCTTCCCTACCTCCACCGCTGCTGTCCTCGGCAGGTTGCCATCCTTCCCCTACCTCCACCGCTGCTGTCCTCGGCAGGTTGCCATCCTTCCCTTCCTCCGCTGCCGGCTGCCGTCCTTCCCTACCTCCACCGCTGCTGTCCTCGGCAGGTTGCCATCCTTCCCTACCTCCACCGCTGCTGTCCTCGGCAGGTTGCCATCCTTCCTACCTCCACCGCTGCTGTCCTCGGCAGGTTGCCATCCTTCCCTACCTCCACCGCTGCTGTCCTCGGCAGGTTGCCATCCTTTCTCCCTACCTCCACCGCTGCTGTCCTCGGCAGGTTGCCATCCTTCCCTACCTCCACCGCTGCTGTCCTCGGCAGGTTGCCATCCTTCCCTTCCTCCGCCGCTGGCTGCTGTCACCCTCTGCAGGCTGCCATCTTTCTCTCCCGCCGCCGCCGGCTGCTGTCCTCCTCTTCTGCTGAAGTACCCGGCACCGGGTTCCAGCGCCCTGGGCCGGGTTCGGGTAATTTCCGGGTAGGGAAAATATGGCCGGGTACCGGGTAATTACCGGGTACCCGGTACATCACTAATTAAAAGTAGTTACATACAGTGTATGTAAGAGGTAGAAACATCTTATTTCCCACTTCCTCTCAACATCTATTGTAACCAGATCACATTACATACATTACAATACTCTTATATACACTGTATATAATATTGTGTTTCTGTATTTCTGCCATACCCGATGAAGAACCATGAGAGGTTGGAAAGCTTGTAACATCAACTACTTGTTGGTCCAATAAAAGGTATCATACTCCTTACTCCCTCCCCCTCCTGTGTTACTACATGGAAGAAAGGACCAACACAGCTCCACACCCTGCTTTGCCATTATTAACAGAGAATATTTATTATTTGTGACTTTTTTCCCAGCTTCAATTTAGTCTAAATAAATGTATTTCCCTCCCCCGACCTCGCCTGCCTCCAAGGGAAGTTGTCATTGCTGGCAATATTCATCTTGAAGCATCAAATTCCCTCCTACTGTATACGTTCCTCTTACCAATTAGATTGTCAGCTCTTCAGAGCAGGGACTCCTTTTCCTAAATGTTACTTTTATGTCTGAAGCGCTTCTTCCCATGATCTGTTATTTGTATTATTTGTTATTTATATGATTGTCACGGGTATTACTGCTGTGAAGCACTATGTACAGGAATGGCGCAATATAAATAAAGACATACAATACATTAAATATACGGTGACAGAGTCACTGTCCTTATGGACTAGTGAGCTAGCGGAGTGGATAGGTTCCAGTGTACAGGAGGTTAAATTCCTCTATGGTAGCTTGCTGCACCTGGAGCACTCCAAAGTGAAGGTTTAAAATGCAGGAAGTACCCTACACCAAAGAGACTGCTTTTCCTCAGCAAGGGGGGGATTGATTTTCTCCAAGCCAGGAAGGACTCTGGCTGTTCTGGTTCCCCAGCACTGCAGGAAGCACGGCTGCTGGGACCAGCTGGGAACCCCACCCAGGATATAGATTTCCACGGGCTGGACACAACCTGCTCCCCGGAACCGGCGTAACTGTTGGACCTACACAGAGACACTGGGATAGGAATCCCCTACAATACAGATAAGCAATCAATAAGACTCTGCAATGTTAAGACTGTTTGCTTGCATAGGATAGTATATGTTTTGGGCTCGGAACCAGTTTAGCTTGCCAGCGCCATTAGAAAGGGCCACAGCAAAGTTTAGTTAGTTTTCCTATAGGGAATAGGTTTTTATTTTATGATTTGTTTTCTTAAAGGCACAGTGTACCTGTGGTTTAAGTGGCTTGTGAAAAAATAAACCGCTTAAGGTTGATGGCTGAGTGCCTCGTGTGTGTGTATACACGTTTGTCCTTTTCTACAAATGTAACCCTAGAAGACTGTCGCAAAGAGCCTGGGCAAACGGCAGCGCTACATAAAGGGAGGCGTTTGCCACAAGACATAGGAAAATAATTGCATGGAGTCAGTGGGAGAGTGTTATGTGCATCACCGTAGGATATAAAGCTAGCTACTTGTATATAGAAGTTATGTCAGTGTATCTTTATTGGTATACAGCGCCATGCACGTACGTAGCAGTAATGCATGCGACAAAATAATATAAGATGTAATACATCATGGGAATAAGCGCTTTAAACATTAGGAAAAGGAATCCCTACCCTGAAGAGCTGACACTCAAAGTTATTCCCTGCTCCCTGTATGTTACACTGGACCGCCCTTCTGGGACTTTCATTCTGTCAACAAATGTAATATCTCTGGGGGGCTTCATTTAGGGGAAATGTAATATCCCGGGGGGGGGTGGAGAGGGGGCGGCAAAGGGTGGGGCTTCATTTAGGGAAATGTAATATCCCGGGGGGGGGGCGGCAAAGGGGGGCTTCATTTGGAAATGTATATCCCGGGGGGGTTCATTTAAGGGAAATGTAATATCCCGGGGTGGGGGAGGGGTGAGGCGGCAAGGGGGGGGGCTTCATTTAGGGGAATGTAATATCCCGGGGAGGGGAGGCGGCAAAGGGGGGGTTCATTAGGGGAAATGTAATATCCCGGGGTGGGGGGGGGGGGCGGCAAAGGGGGGCTTCATTTAGGGGAAATGTAATATCCCGGGGGGGCTTCATTTAGGGGAAATGTAATATCCCGGGAGGGGGTTCATTTAAGGGAAATGTAATATCCCGTGGTGGGGGGGGGGGGGGGGGGGGCGGCAAAGGGGGGGCTTATTAGGGAAATGTAATCCCGGGGGGGGCTTCATTTAGGGAAATGTAATATCCCGGTGGGGGGGGGGGCGAAGTAAGGGGGGCTTCATTTAGGGGAAATGTAATATCCCGGGGGGGCTTCATTAGGAAATGTAATATCCGGGGGGGGGCTTCATTTAGGGAAATATAATATCCGGGGGGAGGGGGGGGCTTCATTTAGGGGAAATGTATTATCCGGGGGGCTTCATTTAGGGAATGTAATATCCGGGGGGGGGGGGGGGCTCATTTAGGAAATATAATCCGGGGGGGGGGACTCGGGGGGTGGGGGGGGGGGGGGGGCGGGTTGGGGCTTCATTTAGGGAAATGTAATATCCCGGGGGAGGGGGGGGCTTCTTTAGGAAATGTAATATCGGGGGGGATGTGGGGGGGGGCTTCATTTAGGGGAAATGTAATATCCGGGGGGGGGGGAGGCTTCATTTTCTTTAGGGAAATGTAATATCCCCTGGGGGGGAAACTTCATTTAAGGGAAATGTAATATCCCGAGGGGCTTCATTTAGGGAAATGTAATATCCTGGGGGGGGCTTAAATCAATGGAAATGTTATAACAAAGCTTGGATGAATCAGCAGAAGGGGCGAGGAAGGGGTTAAGATGCTTACATCTGCAAATAAATAGTGATAGGGTAATCTACTGGGGATAAAATGTGTTGGGTTAAAACAAATGAATAAACCTTTTAACAAACAAAAAAATATACTATATAATTTAATATGGGTTTATTTTTTTTACCTCTTAATCCCCATGTGGCCAGAGGGGCCAAGAAGGGGTTAATGGGATAGATGGGCAACCCAGTGGGGAATCCTGTGTATACCGCTGAGATAATAACAGTGAACTACATTTCCCACAATGCAGCAGGGGTGCAGCGATACAGCCACTGACGTTTAGCGTGCAGGAGGAGGAGGCTTGTGCTGCAGGTGGGCACAGGGGGAGCAGTGTGTGTGGCACCATGTGGGCAGCGCAGGAGCCCCAAATCCTCCCCCGTGTCCCCTTGGCTGGGCATGCAGGGTGACACAGACAGACTGGGCAGCCGGACACAGGGTAAGCGGCACTGATCTGACCCTGCAGCTGTGTGCAAAGTGAGCACCACTGCTCTGTAATCCAAGCGCCCAGACTTTCCCTGCTTATTGCATGCAAGGTCTGTTTAACCCCTGGAGTACTGGGTTGCACCGTAACCTATGTAATACCCCATAAGCATGACGTAGAGCAGGGGTGGCCATCTCCAGTCCTCAAGGGCCACCAGCAGGTCAGGTTTTAAGAATATCTCTGCTTCAGCACAGGTGGCTCAGTCAACGAATGCACCACCTGTGCTGAAGCAGGGACAGCCTGAAAACCTGACCTGTTGGTGGCCCTTGAGGACTGGAGTATTTAGATTAACACTGTATAAGAAGCACAATGTAGACAATCAGCAGTTAAATAAATGAATGTCACTGCATGATGTCAACAAGTACCAGGTGCACTGCGGGAGGTTAGTGTTCATTAAACGGGAAATCTGAGTTTTCCTTTGTAGCTCGTAAATATGTTAGGCCGAGCTCACACTGCGCGCTTCCATGCGCGCTCCTGCAGCCCAGCGATCTGTGCTCAAGCTGCAGGAGTTGGGTCGCAGCGGGGGGCGTGAAAAAAAATTGGCATATGTACACACTTCATAGGTCAGCATAACTGGATACGTACATATCTCTGCATATCTCTGCCTGAAATTCACCTTCCAGCTCACGCTTCATACAGCAACGCGCCAACACCGTGTACACCAACTTACTTTAATGTGGCCGCTCTTTAATGTATTGCGCACAGACAGCTGCAGGTGGCCCGTCCCCCGTCTTCCATCCCCTCTGCCGACCCCCCCGTCTTCCACCCCCTCTGCCGACCCCCCCGTCCCGTCTTCCATCCCCTCTGCCGACCCCTCCCCCCGTCCCGCGTCTTCCATC
Organism: Ascaphus truei; assembly: GCA_036426205.1. Lineage (NCBI taxonomy): Eukaryota > Metazoa > Chordata > Amphibia > Anura > Ascaphidae > Ascaphus > Ascaphus truei. Next base: position 23,170 of record WSYH01001011.1, on the reverse strand, counting down.
CCCTCTGCCGACCCCCCCCCATCCCCTGTCTTCGCTCGGTATACACACACAGCTATATATCGCTCGGTATACACACACAGACACATATCGCTCGGTATACACACGGATATATATCGCTCGGTATACACACACGGAGATATATCGCTCGGTATACACACGTGTATATATATCGCTCGGTATACACACGTGTATATATATCGCTCGGTATACACACACGGATATATATATCGCTCGGTATACACACACTGAGATATATCGCTCGGTATACACACGTGTATATATATCGCTCGGTATACACACAGATATATATATCGCTTGGTATACACACACTGATATATATCGCTCGGTATACACACACTGATATATATCGCTCGGTATACACACACTGAGATATATCGCTCGGTATACACACGTGTATATATATCGCTCGGTATACACACGTGTATATATATCGCTTGGTATACACACACTGAGATATATCGCTCGGTATACACACACGGATGTATATCGCTCGGTATACACACGGATATATATCGCTCGGTATACACACACAGATATATATCGCTCGGTACACACACACACGGATATATATCGCTCGGTACACACATGGATATATATCGCTCGGTATACACACACAGATATATATCGCTCTGTGTTAATTCATCTTCAATACATTATATCCTCTAGATATAATAATTCTGCATTCCAGTTTAGCACACAAAAGAAACGTTTATTTGTCCAAAGTTAATACTTACATGTACAGTATCAGATATATCTCAGTTCACAGCAAATATGTTCTATGCTTTTCAAACTTGTCATGTTGTTTCCTCCTCTCTTGGTGGAATCCTTTCCTCTGATGTTATCATGCCTTCTGATCTGACAATTCTGATCTTCTTATACAGAATAAAAACACACACGTCACCCGATTCTCAGTATTATGACTGAATATGGTATCAATTGTCTTTGTACACTAGAGGGAACCATAACTTTCTTACAACTATGGTAATCATCCTTGTATATCCTTGAAATCTTATGATCGGATCCTTTCACAGAGAGCCCAAGACAGCTGTATGTTATCTCATCTATCCCGGAATCTCTAGCTTTAGGAGTTAGCCTAAGCTACTTCAAATAACATCATTGTAACGTTTATCTGCTGAACATTCTTCACTGTCGGAATGCATCGCATGTAGCATCTGTTTTATAAATCAAACCAATATGAATGGTAATTTAGTAGTCAATAAGAGTATCTAACACTCTGTGTGTATGTATGTATATTATTATTATTAGATATTTTTTTTTTTCTGCTCTGAATACACACACACACACACACACACACACACACACATCTCCGTATACACATAGATATGTCACTCTGTATATATGAAACACACCGGCATATATTGCTCTTTATACATACACACATAGATATATATCGCCCTGTATACATGCACACAGGTATTGTCATGGAACAAGAATCATATTTCTGTTTGACCCCTCCTTCTGCTTGTCAGCTCCTTAAGTTCAGCTGCATGCATTTGTTCCACACACACACCGTGCCTGTGTGATGTATCAATATGTTGCCCTTTCTGCCTGTCAGCAGGTAGCCAGTGAGTTGCTACAGCAACCTCTGAGATTCTTTTCAGAATGGGCTATTCTGCCCTCCCCCCTGTTTGTTTCCAGATAGTCTGTCCCAAGACTATTCCCTTTACCCACATTCCCCCTCACTTCCTTTTCCACTTTGGAGACTGTGAGTACAGCACCCATCTCTGTTACACCCCCATGGCAAGGCCAATTCTTTTCACCTGCCCTTAATTATGAAGCACCTATAGAGAAGCACTCTCACAACACCATTACATCCACAAGTGCCTGTATATACTGCTCATTTCCTAATAAAGTGAAGAAAATATAACAGGACTTGGTGTGCTTTGGAAAGGGGGCTGAGTTGAAGCTATCTGGGTTCATTCATACCCTAGACATGACCCTGGGTCCAGAATAGGTATATATCGCTCTGTACTGTGTATGTATGTGTGTATGTATGTATGTATATGTATCACTCTGTATACAAGCACAGAGATATACAGTGGCAAGAAACATTTTGTGACATTAAGTCCTAATAATATATAAAGATAACCAGATCAAACAAATTACACAAAAACATGATACTTTTTCAACATTTATTGATCCACAAATGATTAAACATTCAATATCCAGGTATGAGAAAGTATGTGATCCTTTAGATTCAGTACCTGGTGGCGCCCCTTTAGATTCAGTACCTGGTGGCGCCCCTTTAGATTCGGTACCTGGTGGCGCCCCCTTTAGATTCAGCACCTGGTGGCGCCCCCTTTAGATTCAGCACCTGGTGGCGCCCCCTTTAGATTCAGTACCTGCTGGCGCCCCCTTGAGCAGCAATAACTTCAACTGCGCGTTTCCTGTGACTGCTGGTCAGTCTCTCACATCGGGTTTGAGGAATTTTGGCCCATTCCTCCTTACAGAACTGCTTCATCTCAGTGACATCTGAGGGCTTCCTTGCATGGGCAGCTCGCTTCAGGTCCTGCCACAACATTTCGATGGGGTTTAGGTCCGGTCTTTGACTAGGCCAGTCTAAAACGCAGAATTTATTCTTCTGCAGCCATTCTTTTGTAGATCTGCGTGTATGTTTAGGATCATTGTCTTGCTGCATGTCCCACTTTCGGTTCAGTTTCAGCTCACAGACAATGGAGGCCTGACGTTGTCCTCTACAATCTTCTGATACAATGCAGAATTCATGGTTGTGTCAATGATGGCAAGCCATCCAGTTCCTGAGGCAGCAAAGCAGCTCCAAACCATCACACTCCCACCACCATGCATGATGGTTGGGATGAGGTTCTACTGTCCGTACGCAGATTTTGGTTTTCACCAAACATAACGTTTTACCTTTGACTGTTTGTCCAGAGAACATTGTTCCAGAAGTGTTGTGGATCATGTATGTGTTCTTTGGCGAGCTTCAGATGGGCAGCAATGTTCTTTTTAGAGTTTAGTGGTTTCCTCCTGGCTATCCTTCCATGAATACCATTCTTTTTTTCTGATAGTTGAGTCACGAACACTCACATTAGCCAAGGCGAGAGTGGCCGGCAGGTCCTTGGATGTAACTCTGGGGTTCTTTGTGACTTCGTGGATGATTTGTTGGTTTTTTCTTGGAGAGATTTTGGTAGAACGGTCGGTCCTGGGTAGGGTGACTGTGGTCTTGAACTTTCTCTATTTGTCTGACAGTGGATTGGTGGAGCCCCAAATCCTTAGAAATGGTTGTGTAACCCTTTCTAGACAGATTGGCATCAATAACTGCTTTTCTGAGTGTAACGGGTGCTCACCACAAACAGGACGGGACCACGAGGCTGAGGTGGGGATGTTGGTATGAACCGACCACCAGCCACGTGAGTGCATCCGGAGTGCAGAGTGATAGTCGTATAGCCATGTCAAGTTAGTTCAGGCCTGCACAACTTGTAAAGCGAGAAGGGCCGAACTGCTCCAAGGAAAACAGATTCCCGCACGGGTAAAATGATCATATCTCCCCCAACACCCCTCATCATCTTCATATATCTTCCCCAGCACCCTTCATCCTCATATCTCCCCTTGCACCCCTCTTCATCGACCTTTTGTGAGACTCACCCTCTATCTCACACACCCATCTCTCCCCCTCACCCATACACAATACTCCCTCTCCACATAACACACAATACCCCCTGCAGACCACACACATCCCACCTCACCTCACTCTCCCCCCCACCCGCATTTCACATCACTCCCCTGCACCTCACATCACCTCATTACTCCGCACCCCCCCTGCACCTCACCTTCCCCCCCCCTGCACCTCACCTCACACTCTCCCCTGCACCTCACCTCACCTTACTCTTCCCCTACACCTCACATCACGGCAGCAGAGCAGGCAGGACTAGCACACTCGCAAGCAGCGGGCAGTGCCACACGCATAAAGTGTGCAGTCCTGAGAGCATGCTCGAGGGGAAGGAGGAGGGGGAGAGCGGGCTCGCGGGCGGGAGGCGGAGAGCAGGCTCGCGGGAGAGGAGGGGGAAAGTGGGCTCGCTAGGGGGAAAGCGAGCTCGTGGGGGGGCAATCTGGTTCGCGGGGGAGGGGAGCAGGCTCGGGAGGGAGGAGGACGGGGAAAGCCGCTGCGGGCCGCACAATGAGTGCAGACAGGCCGCCTGCGGGCCGCACAATGAGTGCAGACGGGCCGCCTGCGGGCCGCACATGAGTGCAGGTGGCGGGCCTCCTTGCGAGCCGCACAATGATTGCAGACGGCCGCCTGCGGGCCGCACTATGAGTGGCAGACGGGGCCCGCATATGATGAAGACGGGCGCGCCTGCGGGCCGAACATGAGTGCAGACGGCCCCTGCGGGCCGCACAATATGCAGGCGGCCGCCTGCGAGCGCACAATGATGCAGACGGCCGCCTGCGAGCCGCACATGAGTGCAGAGGGCCCGCCTGCAGGAGCCGCAACAATGAGTGCAAGATTCGGCACAAGAGGAGACGCGCCTCGGGCGCACTATGAGTGCAGACGGGCCGCTGCGGGCCGCGTGTTGTGCAGGCCTGAGTTAGTTTATAAAATCAAGGGTTCACTTTATTTTCACCACCACCCTGACCTTAATTACTCATTGTTTGTCTAATTCATACATCATTTTGTTTCCACACTGGAATTGGTTCAAATAAACCCTACTGAATATTTAAAAGACTGGTTTTGATTCATAGGGTAATTGTAATTATCATTGGGTTTCTCACCACTGTATATGCTTTGTATACCACATATAGGTATATATCACCCTGTATACAAACGCCCACAGGTATATAGTGTCTACATGCATACATACATACATGCATACATACATACTTTATAGTGAGGAATCTGTCCCCCCAGCCCCCCGGCGGTGGGAGACCCCGTATGACACTGACAGAGGAGAGGAGCGGACTGCTGTCTTTGTATCAGTATCTGCACAGCCGAGTGCTCACAGCACATCCCGGCCCCTCACCACCATCACCACACGACCCCTGCGAAACCTGCTGGCCTGGGTATGTCTAGGGGCAGGGGGGAAAGGAGGGGGGTGGGGGGCAAGGGGGGGGGGTGGGGGGAAAGGGGTGGCAGGGGTAGGTGGGGGAGAGGGACGTTTATTGCAGAGGCTCCTTGAATGACCTTGTTTCCTATGGCAGAAAGTTAATGCTACACTAGAAGCTGGGTATTCGGATAGATGAGGCATGGGTATATGCAGGGGAGAGGGGAGGCCTGGTATATGCAGGATGAGAGAGGCTGGGTATGCAGGGAGAGAGGAGAGGCTGGGTATTGCAGGGAGAGAGGGGGGCTGGGTATAATGCAGGGAGATGGGAGGATGGTATATGCAGGGAGAGAGGAGGCTGGGTATATGCGGGAGAGAGGAGAGGCTGGTATTGCAGGGAAGAGGGGAGGCTGGGTAAGCAGGAGAAGGGAGGCTGGTATATGCAGGGAGAGAGGAGAGGCTGGTATATTCAGGAGAGAGGAGAGGCTGGGTATTGCATGGGAGAGATGGAGGCTGGGTATATGCGTGGAGAGATGGGAGGCTGGGTATATGCAGGAGAGATGGAGGCTGGGTATATGCAGAGATGGAGATGCTGGGTATATGCAGGAGAGAGGGGATGCTGGGTATATACAGGAGAATGGGAGGCTGGTATCATACAGGGAGAGATGGGCTGGGTTATACAGGGAGAGGGGGAGGCTGGTAGATACGGGAGAGAGGGGAGGCTGGAGGTAACTGGTATATACAGGGAGAGAGGGGGAGGCTGGGTATATACAGGAGAGATGGGAGGCTGGGTATATACATGGAGAGAGGGGCTGGTTATATCAGGGAAGAGGGAGGCTGGGTATACAGGAGGGTCTGTAATTGCGGAGATGGGAGGCTGGTATACAGGAGATGGCTGGGTATACTGAGAGCTGGGAACGGAGAGAGGAAAGGTGATGCAGGAGATGCTAGGGTATATGCAGGGAGAGAGGGAGGCTGGGTGTATATGCAGGGAGAGATGGGGAGGCTGCGGGTATATGCAGGAGAGATGGAGGGGTGGGTATAGCAGGGGAGAGAGGAGAAGGCTGGTGTATATGCAGGGAGAGTAGAGAGGGGAAGGCTGGGGGGGGAGTGGATATAGCAAGGATAGATGGGAGGCTGGTATTATCAGGGAGGATGGAGGGCTGGGTATCATGGAGAGATAGGATGGCTGGGTAATAAGGCAGGAGATGTCGGAGGTCGGGTATATGCAGGAGAGAGGAGGTCTGGGTATATACGGATTGAAGAGGAGGGAGGTGGGTAATATACAGGGAGAGAGGAGGCTGGGTATATACAGGGCGAGATGGGAGGCTTGGGTGATATACAGGGAGAGATGGGAGCTGGTAACGGAGATGCGTGGGTATATCAAAAGGCATTAGGGAGAGAGGGGAGGTGGGTATATGACAGGGAGAGATGGGAGGCCTGGGTATATACAGGGAGGAGGATGGGCTGGGTATATGTACAGGGGAGAGGGAGCCTGGGTATAATACAGTGAGAGATGGAGAGGCGGGTGCAGGAGGAGGGGCGTGTATATGCAGGGAGAGAGTGGAGCTGGGTATATCAGGGAGCGATGGGGAGGCTGGGCTATATCATGGGAGGAGAGAGGAGGGCTGTGGTATATGCAGGAAGAGGAGAGGCTGGGTATATGCAGGGAGAGGAGAAGGCTGGGTATATGCAGGGAGAGAGGAGAGGCTGGGTATATCAGGGAGAGAGGAGGAGGCTGGGTATATGCAGGGAGAGAGGGGAGGTCTGGGTATATGCAGGGAGAGTAGGAGAGGAGGTGATATGCAGAGAGAGGGGAGGCTGGGTATATACAGGGAGAGGCGAGGCTGGATATACAGGAGAGATGGGATGCTGGAATGAGGAGAAGAGGAGAGGCTGGGTATTGCAGGGAGAGAGAGGCTGGGTTATATGCAGGCGAGAGGAGAGGCTGGGTATATGCAGGGAGGGGCTGAGAGAGGAGGAGGCTGGGTATAATGCAGGGGCGAGGGAAGGATGTGGTATATGCAGGAGGAGAGAGGAGAGGCTGGGTTATATGCAGGGAGAGAGGGAGGCTGGGTATATGCAAGGGAGAGAGGGAGAGGCTGGGTATATAGCAGGGAGAGAGTATAGGCTGGAGATATGCAGGGAGAGAGGAGAGGGGGTATGCAGGGAGAGAGGAGAGGCGGGTATATGCAGGGAGAGAGGGAGAGGCTGGTATATGGGTAGGAGAGAGGAGGCTGGGGTATATGTCGGAGGAGGAGGATAGGCTGGGGGTTATATAGGAGAGAGAGGGCTGGGTATATAGCAGGAAGAGGGCTGTATTGCAGAGAGAGAGAGAGGCTGGGTAATGCAGGGAGAGAGGAGAGGCTGGGTATATGCAGGGAGAGTAGGAGAGGCCTGGGTATATGCAGGGAGAGAGGAGAGGCTGGGGTATATGCAGGGAGAAGGGGAGGACTGGGTATATGCAGGAGAGAGGGGAGGCTGGGTATATGCAGGGAGAGAGGGGAGGCTGGTAATTGCAGGGAGAGAGGGGAGGCTGGGTATATGCAGGGAGAGAGGGGAGGCTGGTATATGCAGGGAGAGAGGAGGGGCTGGGTATATGCAGGGAGGAGAGAGGTGGGTATATAGAAGAGGGGAGCTGGGTAGTAGGGGAGAGAGGAGAGGCTGGGTATATGCAGGGAGAGGGGAGGCTGGGTATATGCAGGGAGAGAGGAGAGGTGGGTATATGCAGGGAGAGAGAGAGGCTGGGTTTCAGGAGAGAGGAGAGGACTGGTATATGGCAGGGAGAGAGGAGTGGTAGTGAGGAGAAGGTGAGCTGGGTATATCAGGGAGAGGGGAGGCTGGGTATGATCAGGGAGAAGAGGCGAGGCTGGGTATATTCAGGGAGAGGAGGGGAGGCTGGTATATCGGAGAGAGGGGAGGCTGGGTATATCAGGGAGAGAGGGAGCTGGGTATATACAGGGAGAGAGGAGGCTGGGTATATACAGGGGAGAGGGGGAGGCTGGGTATATGAGGGAGAGAGGAGAGGCTGGGTATATGAGGCAGGGATAGAGAGGGGGAGGGGCTGGGTATATACAGGGAGAGAGGAGAGGCTGGGTATATGCAGGGAGAGAGGAGAGGAGGGTATATGCAGGGAGAGAGGGGAGGCCTGGGTATATGCAGGGAGAGAGGGGAGCTGGGTATATTCAGGAGAGAAGGGAGGCTGGTATATGCAGGGAGAGAGGAGAGGCTTGGTATATATGCAGGAGAGAGGGGAGGTCTGGTATATACAGGGAGAGGCGAGGCTGGGTATATGCAGGGACGAGATGGGAGGCTGGGTATATCAGGGAAGAGGAAGGTGGGTATACAGGGAGAGAGGAAGGCTGGGTATATGCAGGGAGAGAGGATGAGGCTGGGTATATGCAGGGAGAGGAGTGGATAGAGCGTTGATAAGCGGGAGGCAGGGAGGCTGGGTATTGCAAGAGAAGGGGGGAGAGGAGAGGGAGGGCTGGGTATATGCAGAGGTGAGAGAGGATAGGCTGGGTATATGCAGGGAGAGAGGAGAGGTCTGTTATATCAGGGAGAGAGGAGAGGCTGGGTATTGCAGGAGAGAGGAGAGGCTGGGTATATGCAGGGAGAGAGGAAGAGGCTGGTGTATATGCAGGGAGAGAGGGGAGGGCTGGGTATATGCAGGGAGAGAGGATAGGCTGTATATGCGGGAAGAGAGGAGAGGCTGGGTATAGCAGAGAGGAGAGGGCTGGGTAATGCAGGGAGAGAGGAGAGGCTGGGTAGTGCAGGGAGAGAGGAGAGGCTGGGTATTGCAGGGAGAGGGGAGGCTGGGGGTATATGAGGAGAGAGGAGGAGGGCTGGTTATGCAGAGAGCCTTGTCTATCCTGTTCCTTTTATCGCTTCCGGCGAACGGGGTATAGGCCTGGGATCTATGCAGGGAGAGAGGGGAGGATGTATCGAGAGGTACTAGATGGGAGGTGTATGCAGGGAGAGAGGGGAGTAGCTGGGGGTATATGCAGGGAGAGAGGGGAGGCTGGGTATATGCAGGGAGAGAGGGGAGGCTGGGTATATGCAGGGAGAGAGGAGAGGCTGGGTATATGCAGGGAGAGAGGGAGAGCTGGGTATATGCAGGGAGAGAGGAAGGCTGGGTATATCAGGGGAGAGAGGGGAGGCTGGGTTATTCGGGAGAGAGGGAGGCTGGGTATTACAGGAGAGAGGGGAGGCTGGGTATATTCAGGGAGAGAGGGGAGGCTGGCTATATACAGGGAGAGAGGGGAGGCTGGGTAATATACAGGGAGAGAGGGGAGGCTGGGTATATACAGGGAGAGATGGAGGCTGGGTATATACAGGGAGAGGGAGGCTGGTATATGCAGGGAGAGGGGAGGCTGGGTATATGCAGGGAGAGAGGAGAGGCTGGGTATACAGGGAGAGAGGGGAGGCTGGGTATATACAGGGAGAGATGGGAGGCTGGTATATACAGGGAGAGATGGAGGCTGGGTATATACAGGGAGAGAGGGGAGGCTGGGTATATACAGGGAGAGAGGGGCTGTATAGCAGGAGAGTGGGAGGCTGGGTATAGCAGGGAGAGATGGGAGGCTGGGTATATGCAGGGAGAGAGGGGAGGCTGGGTATATGCAGGGAGAGAGGGGAGGCTGGGTATATGCAGGGAGAGAGGGAGGGCTGGGTATATGCAGGGAGAGAGGGGAGGCTGGGTATATGCAGGAGAGAGGAGAGGCTGGGTATATGCAGGGAGAGAGGGGAGGCTGGGTATATACAGGGAGAGGCGAGGCTGGGTATATACAGGGAGAGATGGGGAGGGCTGGGTATATACAGGGAGAGGCGAGGCTGGGTATATACAGGGAGAGATGGGAGGCTGGGTATATGCAGGGAGAGAGGAGAGGCTGGGTATATGCAGGGAGAGAGGAGAGGTGGGTATATAGGGAGAGGAAGGCTGGTATATGCAGGGAGAGAGGAGAGGCTGGTATATGCAGGGAGAGAGGGAGGCTGGGTTATATGCAGGGAAGAGGAGAAAAGGCTGGGTATATGCAGGGAGAGAGGAGAGGCTGGGTATATGCAGGGAGAGAGGAATGCGGTATTGCAGGGAGAGAGGAGAGCTGGGGTATAGCAGGAGAGAGGAGAGAGCTGGGTAGATAGGAGAGAGGAGAGGCTGGGTAATGGAGGGAGAGAGGAAGGCTGGTATTGCAGGGAGAGAGGAGAGGCTGGGTATATGCAGGGAGAGAGGAGAGGCTGGGTATATGAGGAGGATAGAGGGGAGGCTGGGTATATGCAGGGAGAGGGGAGGTGGTATGCAGGAGAGAGGAGGCTGGGTATATGCAGGGAGAGAGGAGAGGGGCGGGGTATATGCAGGGAGAGAAGGGGAGGCTGGGTATATGCAGGGAGAGAGGGGAGGTGGAATGCAGGAGAGAGGATAGGCTGGGTATATGCAGGGAGAGAGGAGAGGCTGGGTATATGCAGGGAGAGAGGAGAGGCTGGTATTGCAGGGAGAGAGGAGGCTGGGTATATGCAGGGAGAGAGGAGAGGCTGGGTATATGCAGGAGAGAGGAGAGCTGGTATTGCAGGGGGGAGAGCGAGGATGGTTGCTGGGTATATGCAGGTAGACTGTGGTGATGGGGAGTCCTAATGTCTGTCCCTCTCCCTCCGCAGGTGACAGAGGCCTTCGAGTTGTACGTCTGTTTCAGCCCCTTGGGGACAAAAGCTTCAGCCGTCAGCAGTGTGTCCCGCCTCCTGCGCTGGATCCGCAGGGAAGAAGAACGCCTGTTCATCCTGAGCTCCCCAACCTACTGACAGCCCCCCATCATTATCATCAGCGGAGACCCCCAACATCAAAGTGAACCCAGGGGGCTCCCCAACATTACCAAGGATGAACCCAGTGGAGACCTCCAACATCACCAAGGCGAACCCTGCGGAGACGCCCAACATCACCATGAACTATTCAGCAGGGACCCTCCAGAGACCCCCCACCCAGTCCATTTCAACACACCCAACATCACAAAGAAGAACCCAGCAGAGAAACCCAAAATCACCAAGGAGAACTCTAACCCTATCGGCAAAGAAATGAGTACCCCCCCCCCCCCCCCCCACCCCCTAAACAATATCTATAGGGAGATGAATGAAACTATACCAGAATGCAAAGCAGCAACGTCTCAGAATCCTCTGTCGTAGGACTGAGCAGAAGTCTCTTCCAACCTGATTTCGGAGGGGGAATAGGTCTGTCAGATAGCCTCTTCCCCTTTTTTTATTTTACAGAATATAATCAAAAAAGCTTTGCCCTAATGTACTGTATAATAAATGCAGGTTTGTAAAAATATTTTTTTTAAATAAAATGGACACAGGACTCCTTTTTTTTTTTTTTTTTTTCCTTTTGAGAGCCTTTGGGATCTTTTTTTTTAATTGAACTGCAACAGTCCAGATCGGGGCACTATTGCGCAATTTAGTCAATGGGCATTGCCATGCGATAGTACCCGATCAGCACTATTGAAGTTTACAGAATAGCCCACCTTTGAATTTTGCCAGGAGTTGCTCAGATTGGGAAGGATAAGGAGCAACGGGACAGGGGGTCTTACAACAATTTCATGAACCCCTCTCTCTGTATATACAGACCATGGCAGGGAGATACCAGCAGTGACCCTGCGTGTTTGCATCATTAAACAGTAACCTATTTGTTGGTTTTTCAACCTTTTTGAAGGATCGCGGGATGTCCTTCACTGTGGAAGAGATCAATGTCTTGTGCAAACAGCTAGGACACATCTCCAAGTTCGGTAACCCGACTGCTGCTTGGTATAATAATCATTTATCGAAGAATAATGAGAATAAATAAAGGCAGTAGAGCGTTTACCCAATGCGTTTCACGCTGCTACGAGTCCAATCTGTAAGACCCACAGGAATGCTGCGTAACGCGTCGGGTGACCTCTGCTGCCTTTTATTTATTTTTTATCCTTTTTGTACACTTTATGCTTTTCATATTGTGTTGAAGAAATTATGGTTGTGCGCTGATTGTTTGCACACGACATCAGCCATGTTCGGTAAGCTTTCACAAGCACGCTTAGGGGGTATCATTCTTCCACTATATAAAGGCAGGCGGTAGAATTTATACTGTATGTATGTATGTGTAAGGATGTCTGCAACAATCCATATAGGAAAAAAATACTGTTCCCAAGCGGTCACCCATCCAAGTACTAACCGTATCTGTGTTTCTTAACTTCGGTAATTGGATGAGAAGCGGTGTGTTCAACATGATATGGCTGTTGCCAACAAAGTATTAATATTTTGTAATATAAAACAAAGTGTTACATAATGATTATAAGATCGTGATGCGGTTGTAAAAATAAACTGACAGTGGGTAGATACTTATAATATTTATATTATATTATCATTATACTTATCGCTACAGCAAAGCGTGGATACTATTGTGAGTGATGATACTGTTGATCAACTCGCATTCCCGGAATAATTCTTAAACAGTCTTACTCAATCCAGAATACCTCTTCATGCACTGAAAGTTACAGTACGAGCCGTTATCATGCGCCTTAGAAACCAACGTAATGCCATTGAGAGGACTATGTAATGGTACAAGACTTACTGTTACTCCTATACAAACACACGTAATCAAAGCAAAAGTGATCGGTCCACAAAACAATTTCCCATACAATTTGGCTTTTTCAATGTCACAAGGCCAATGTTTGGGAAAATATGCTAACCTGAGCCTGTTTTTAGTCCAGAGTCAGATCGGTTGATTCATTTACTGTAGTGTTGGAAAAGAACCCAGAAATTGACATTTGTGTCTTTAGAGAAATCTTTAATTAAAAATATAGCTGTACCGCTGTACCATGTTGAACACACCCGTGGGGGGAGGCCATCCAAAGGGGGGAGGGGGCCATCCCAGTGAGAGCTCAGCCCAAGTGGGGTCTCCTCATCCTCACCCTAGTGGTGGTCTCTGCGCTCCCCCTTCCCCCCAGTGGAAGGGTCACTTTAGGTCTGCACAACACTCTGGGGAACCAGCTGGGACTTCAGCCCCCTCCCCAAACCCAGTGGGGGCCCTATGGGAGTTTCCTCTCTTTCTCCCCCCCCCCCCCCCACAAACCCAGAGGGGGGGAGCTAGATCGGTCTGCCCCCATTTTATCAGAGGCCATTTTGGCTCTGCAGTAGGCGAGTACCTTTCGGTGTGGACCGCTGCGATTTTGAATGTACTACGTGTGGTGGAAAAACTCAGTCCCACACTTATTCTATTTAGGCAAAAACAATCTGTTGAAAAACTTTTCTTGCTGCAGCTGCTTGCAAGTGTAACATTCTCATAAAAATCAAGACACGCGCCTGATCTAACATAAATGAACTGAACTATAGGCTCTAAGTAAGCTATCTTATACCAAAAGGGGCGGCGGGAGTATTTAAAGCTGCAGTTCAGTCTTTTTTTTTTTTTTTATTTATTTTTTTACTTCAATAGTTTCATGTGTGCAATCTCTAATTACCTAAAGAACTGTATAGCTGCAGGTCAATTCGTTCTCCATGTATTGATAGGCAAAATTTGGTGACATAATTAGTGAAGGGATCTGTTTTTCTTCTGCTTCTGTCACTCAGTGGAAGCTCATGAAAATTCATGAGCACTCCTGCACTGACGTGCTAGAGGGAGGGCAGGGCTGACAAAGGGGTGTGCCAGGGCTTGTGACAGGACATGAAGGGGCAGTGACTTAGCAAATGGCTGTTAAAATAGAATACAAGAAAATTGGTCTTTCAAATTTGTTTTTTTTAAAATAGAAAATGCTAAAAGTATTTTTTCTTACTACAGAACTGATTTATTAAAAAAAACCACATGCAGGATATTGACTGAACTGCAGCTTTAATATCACAATAACAGAAATATTTAATAGCACAATAACAGAACTTATGACTTTGTTGCGCATCTTACTTTTCTTTATCTTGTTTTTCTTGCAGTTAGTTGGTTATACATTTTGCAATATATTTTAGCAGACTAAACAAAATAAAAAACTCATGCGCTAAGCTACCTCATCTATCTCAAGGCAGACAGCCTACACAGGGTTTAATAGATAGGACGAGGGGCCCAGCTAAACAAAGAAATGACTGTTTCAGCATTAAGGAAAGTTGAAGGGAAAAACGTATTCTGTGCACACACACACACACACTTTCTCACATACACACACACACACACACAATTTCACTTGACCCATAACGCAATGAAACACAAAGCATGACTCTTCCTATAGCTGTGGAAAACAAAAGCCTGGTTATAGCTATACATAGAAATAATGTGAACATATTATTCTTCTATACACTTCTCTATTCAGGATTGATGCAATTTTAACTTTCGTATATCGGGAAAGCTTTGGAACACATAGTCCACATAAAATAAACACTTTGCCCTAAAAGTTCCAAAATGGGCAAAACACAAACATTCTTCCTCTCTCTTTCTCTTGCTTGCCTTGGTCCCACATTGGGCGCCAAATGTAAACCTCCCTGCCTGGTTTCTAGGGTGATTAAATCGGTGTATTTAATATGGATAATTTACAGGAATACCTAATGGAAAACAAAAAATTATTAATAACAGTCAGCATGGATTTATGAAGGATAGATCATGCCAAAGTAACCTTATTTGTTTCTTTGAGGAGGTAAGTAGGAATTTAGACCAGGGTAATGCAGTTGATGTGGTCTACTATGATTTTGCAAAGGCTTTTAATAGGGTCCCACACATGAGGTTGGTGTACAAAATAAAGCAAATTGGACTCAGTAAAAATATTTGCACCTGGATTGAAAACTGGTTAAAGGACAGACAGAGGGTTGTCATAAATGGAACTTTTTCAGGTTGGGCTAAAGTCGTGAGTGGAGTACCTCAGGGATCGGTACTGGGACCCCTGCTTTTTAACGTGTTTATTAATGACATTGAGGTGGCATTGAGAGCAAAGTTTCCATCTTTGCTGATGACACTAAATGATGTAAGGTAGAATCAGAGCAGGATGTAATATCTCTCCAGAAGGACTTGCAGAGACTGGAAACGTTTGCGAGTAAATGGCAGATGAGGTTTAATACAGATAAATGTAAGGTTATGCATTTGGGAAGCAAGAATAAAAAGGTGACTTACAAATTAAATGGGGATACATTGGGGGAATCCTTGATGGAGGAGGATTTAGGAGTGCTTGTAGGCAGCAGGCTTAGCAATAGTGCCCAAAGTCATGCAGTAGCTGCAAAGGCAAATAAGATCTTATCTTGCATTAAACGGCAATGGATGGAAGGGAAGTAAACATAATTATGCCCATTTATAAACCATTAGTAGGACCACACCTTGAATATGGAGTACAATTCTGGGCAGCACTCCTTAGAAAATACATTATGGAACTAGAGAGCGTGCAGAGAAGAGACACCAAATTAATAAAGGGGATGGACAATCTAACTTATGAGGAGATGTTGGCTAAATTCAATTTATTTACATTAGAAAAGAGACGTCTAAGAGGGGATATGATAACTATATACAAATATATTGGACAATACAAGGAGCTTTCAAAAGAACTATTCATCCCAAGGGCAGTTCAAACGACTCGGGGCCATCCCTTAAGGTTGGAGGAAAGGAGATTTCACCAGCAACAAAGGAAAGGGTTCTATACAGTATACATGTGGAATTCATTACCCATGGAGACTGATGGCAGATACAATAGATTTGTTCAAAAAAAGGTTGGACATCTTTTTAGATGGGAAAGGTATACAGGGATATACCAAATAAGTATACATGGGAAGGATGTTGATCCAGGGATTAATCCGATTGTCAATTCTTGGAGTCATGAAGGAATTTATTTTCAATTTATGAGATGTCATTGGATGATATGTCACGGGTTTTTGTTTGCCTTCCTCTGGATCAATATACTGTAAGTATAGATATAAGATAAAGTATCTGTTGTCTAAATTTAGCATAGGTTGAACTTGATGGACGCATGTCTTTTTTCAACCTCATCTACTATGTAACTATATTAGATATGGCTAATCTGCATTGGTTACCTTGACTCGGGGTGCTGGATTCAGGCGGCTGGGCGATGAGGTAGCAAGGTTGTAGAATAATGAGCGCCAGGAACACTTACAAACCACTCCAGTTTGATGATTCTCCACCCTCAGGTAACAATTAGAGTGGCAGAGTCTGTTGATTAGTACTTAGTGTAAACAATCAGGCAGTTAACTTTTGATCACAGTGCTTAGGCTCAATCAGCCGGCTGCCCTTCATGACCTATTAGCATAGCAGATGGTCTGCATTTTCAGAACAGATCCAAAATACCATACATATACACTTTAATATCTACACATATTAATAAGTTCCATTCTGGTGGCCTCAGTGGGTCGAAATTTGCCAGTTCTTAATGCCTACAGTGACTCCACACATTGGCCAAATATCAACTCTCTGGGACCTCCAGAACTGGAGATGCAGAAATGCACTTTAAAACATTAAAATACAGGCTTATAATGAAACATGGGAACAGGGGAACATACATTTTCCTGACATGACAAGGTGTAAGCCACATTCCTGGACCGCAGTCCAGTTAACCCCTTGCCTCCCTGGTGAGGTCAGGGTGTGGCCATATGGGGTGCAACCCCTTTAATACCGGGCCATCCCCTTTCTCCCTCTACACCTCCCCTTCTTAATGGGTGACCTGTGGCCCACTGGCCCTAACGGGGAGTGGGGTACTGCTGGCACCATTAATGAACTCAGTCTCAGAGGGATAGTCCTGGCGTGAAAGTCCATCAGCATTGCTGTTTTCACTACCCTTTTTGTGCTGAATGGTAAATTCAAACTCTTGCAAGGCCAAGCTCCACCTTAGCAACTTGGCATTCTCCCCTGATGCCCTCTGCAGCCAACTCAGGGGGTTGTGGTCTGTGAGGAACGTGAAAGCCCTTCCATACACATAGGGCTGGAGTTTTTTGAGTGCCCACACAATGGCCAAGCACTCTTTCTCAATGGTGGCATATGCCACTTCTCTGGGGAGTAGTTTTCGGCTGAGGTACACCACAGGGTGCTCTCTACCGTTGTCCCCCACTTGGCTCAACACAGCCCCAATGCCATAGTCCGAGGCATCAGTCTGTATGAGGAAATGTTTGGTATAGTCTGGGGCAGTCAGTATGGGGGCCCCAGCAAGCGCAGTGTCTGGAAAGCAGTTTCACAGGCAGGAGTCCAGGTGATAAGCACAGGCAGTTGCTTCTTAGTCAAATCAGTCAGGGGTTTGGCCACGGCTCTGTACTGTGGGACAAACTTTCTATAGTACCCTGCGGTGCCCAAAAATGCCATGACCTGTTTCTTGGTCTTTGGAACAGGCCACTGAACTATGGCTTCTACCTTGGCTGGCTCTTGTTTGAGGTGCCCTCCACCCACCCTGTGCCCTAAGTACAGGACATCTGCCATCCCTACCATACATTTAGTGGGTTTCAAGGTAAGCCCAGCCTCCCTGATCCTATCCAGTACCGCAGCTACATGTCCTAGGTGGGAGTCCCAGGAATTACTAAAGACAGCAATGTCATCTAAGTAAGCCCTGGCATAGCTCTGCATCCCTTCCAGTAACCTATTGACCAGGCGTTGGAAGGTAGCCGGGGCATTCTTCATCCCAAATGGCATCACCAAGAACTCATAGAGGCCACTTGGAGTGATGAATGCTGACTTCTTCCTAGCCTCCAGGGTCAGTGGGATTTGCCAATAGCCTTTGCTCAAATCCATAGTGGTCAGATACTTTGCCCCCGCGAGTTCATCTAGTAACTCATCCATGCGGGGCATGGGATAGGCATCTGACACCGTCCCAGCGTTGAGCAAGCGGTAGTCCACACAAAACCGGGTGGTCTTGTACTTCTTAGGGACTAGGACTACCGGGCTTGCCCAAGGACTCTGGGACAGAGTAATTACCCCTAGGGTCAGCATCTCCTCTATCTCCCTCTCCATACTGGTCTTGACCTCTGCTGACACTCTATAAGTGTGCTTATGCAGAGGCTGCAGGTCCCCTGTGTGTACTGGGTGTTTGGTGAGATGTGTGGTCCCTGGCATGTCAGTGAAGAGGGCCCTATACTTAGCTAGCATGTCCCTGGCTTCTCCCTTCTGCCTAGCACTTAACTGTGCCCCTATCTCCACCTGCTCCACAGTGTTTCCCTGCCTAGCCTCCCCTAGGAGATCAGGCAGAGCATTGCTCGCCGGATCCTCCAGCAGTGGGCTACAAATGGCCATTACTGCTCCCATACTCGGTGCTCTGTATTCTTTCAACATATTAACATGATATGTCTTATGCCTCTCAGGCTCTACCTGTACAACGTAGTTGTACTCATTCACCTTTCGGATGACCGGGTACGGTCCCGACCAAGCAGCCATCAACTTGTTCTCCCGAGTGGGTTTGAGAACAAGCACCTGCTGTCCTGGGATGAATTCCCTGCTACGGGCATTCCAGTCATACCATACTTTTGCTTGGTCTGAGCGACCCTGAGGTGGTCCTGGGCCACCCCCATGAGCATCTCTAACCGGTCTCGGAGATCTACTACATACTGGATCACGGAAGCATCAGTAGCAGTAGCCTCCACTTCCCATCCCTCACGGAATAGGTCCAGAGGTCCACGTACCCTGCGGCCATATAGTAGCTCAAAGTGGAAGAAGCCTGTAGATTCCTGCGGTACCTCTCGGTAGGCAAACAGCAAGTGCTGTAAATGAATCTCCCAGTCTCTCCCCTACGCCTCTATAAAGGTCCAAAGCATCTGCTTCAGGGTCCCGTTAAACCTCTCACATAATCCGTTTGTCTGGGGATGGTAAAGGGGTAGTGCGCCGGTGCTGTACACCGCAGGCATCCCAGAGACAATGTAACAGTTCACTCATGAACTGCAACCCCTGATCGATTAGGATCTCGCTAGGGAAACCTACCCTAGAAAAAATGTCCAGCAAAGCTGCTGCCACTGTCTTGGCATCTATGGTGCCAAGCACTACCGCCTCAGGGTACCAGGTGGCAAAATCCACCACCGTGAGGATGTAGCGCTTCCCTGACCTGCTAGGAATCATAAGGGGTCCTACAAGATCCATCGCTACTTTCTGGAAGGGTTCCCCTATTATTGGTAGGGGTTTCAGGGGTGCCTTCACACGGTCGCCCGCCTTACCCACTCGCTGGCAGGCATCACAAGAGCGGCAGAAAGTGCCTACATCTTGAGATGCCCCGGCCAGTAGTAACGCTGTAATAACCAGGCTCGCGTTCTGTTGACTCCCTGATGTTCCGCTAACGGAAGAGAGTGAGCTACCCGTAACAGTTGCTGTCGGTGCCCCTGGGGCACTACTAGCTGTCGCTTACCGGTCAATCCCTCCTCTATCTCTGGGTTCCCTTCTTCTCTATACAGGAGTCCCTAATACCATAGGCAGTGCTCAGTGCCTTCCCCTGCCTGAGATTCGGACGCCCGAAGTCTCACGCCGGCCAGGGTAGGGTCTGTCTTCACTGCCTCCCTAAACTGGGCTCCTAATTCTGGCCACCCCCCAGTCATGTCATTGTCCGGAGAATGGGGAAGGGTGAGGGGAAACAGTAAGTCAGTCTGTGGTTGCAACTTATCCTGGCTTACCTCCCCGGGCTCCTCTGCCCCCTCCGCTAACGTTGGTCCCAAAGGCTGGGGGACTGGCGCCGCCGCCATTGCCGCTGTCTGGCTCCGGGTAACCGCCGCCACTGCAGCGGGTTTGGGCACTCGGTCGTAGGTGCAGGTCATCGGACCCAGATCGTTGCCAAGAAGAACACCGGCATCCATACCGGGTAAAACCCCCACCTCCCGCACACCCTGGCCCTCCCCCAATCCAAAAAGATTCTGGCCACTTGCAGGAAACGTGGCTCTCCGTCGGCCACAGTAATCTGTATCCCAGGGCCTGGGATCAATTCCTCTGGCCGGACCATATCAGGTCGGACCAGGGTCACTGCAGCTCCTGAATCCATCAAGCCGACTGCTTGCCAGTCACCAACTGTGACCGGGGTGAGATTTTACTAAAAAAGGGGGAAAAGGGAGTGAGGGATGGACTGGGCGCTTCCCAAGTGATTAATAATAAATAGTGTTATAAGTGAAACACAAAAAATACACAAATGCACCTTACACCAAATAGTGAATAAGTAATAAAAAAGTGTATAAAGCAGCTCAACTTCCTCTGATGGGACAGTTCCAAATCCCAGGATATGGAGTTTTCTTTGCTTGGAGGTGAGGAGGAGCGCAGGAAGATACCGTGGTATATGCAAAAGAAATTAGATATATATAGTGCAGACTGTAATCACTGCTACTGTTCCTTATAAATCTATAAGAATAGAACTCACAAAAATCGCTGTATAATGTCGCATGTCAGAGATCCTTCTCTCTCTGACTGGAGCCCTTCAAACCGCAAATGTCAGGATATCCCTCAATGGGTGAGTACGGTATGAAAATAAAGAAAAACCACAATAGTGCATACTATTCGGACTCAGTATATTGTAAAATCATCACGAGTGTTATAAAACTCACATTTTTCATACAATAATCGGATGTGGGAGAGAAGCGCCGGTGGATTTAGAGGACAATTGCAAGCTGCTTCCCAGTGTCTCACTCGCTCCTCGCTGTGGGCTTCCGCGTGCGTCACGGCCGTCGCGTCACTTCCGCTATCGCGTCACAGCTTAGGGCGGGAGTTCAAACTAGATCTGGTGCCAGCTTTGCCGACGCCAGCGGTAACGGGGGGGGGGGGGGGGGGGGGGTGGCCGGGGGAGAACTTCGTGTTGTAGGCTTCCTCTTCCTACAGACTGGCAGACTTTCTGGCCGGTGCCGCCGCCACCGCCGCCTTGGCTACTGCTTTGGCGGACATCAGGGCTCGGCTGGCCACATAGTCGTCTGCAAGCTTCGCCGCCTCCTGGTAAGTCTTGGGCTTCTTGTCGTACACCCAAGCCCTCACCGCCGGAGGGCACTGCTGCATGAGCTGCTCCTGAAAGATGAGGTCCAGCAGGCATTGGTAAGTCCGTGCCTCATAGCCCTCCACCCAGCGTATCCCGTACAAAGCCATGCAGGTCACGTAGGTGACATAGGACTCCTGGGACTGCCTCTCTTCCTGACGGAATTTACCCCGGTAGGCTTTAGGGGTAAAACCGTACTGAAACAGTAACAGTTCTTTCAGGTGGTCATAGTCATCAGCATACTCATCTGGAAGCGCCATCATCGTCTGCTTAGCCAAGCCGGACAGTAAGGGGTCCAAACGTGCAACCCTATGCTGGGGAAGCACTTTGTACCGCCGACACTGTGTCTCAAAGTTCTTTAGAAAACTGTCGATCTGATCAGTACCTTCCACGAACTTGGTGAGACTGTGCTGATCCAGTTTGAGTTCATCTCTGTTGTGTTGGACAGGGGGGCAATAAGCGGGTCTGTTCACTGCCATAGTGATAAACTGCAGCCGCTCCTCCGGTGTCCCTCTGTCTCCCCACGCAGTAATCAGTGCCAACATTTCAGGGGTGAACAGACTGGTAGCTGCAGCAACCAGTACCCCTCCTGTTGCACTGCTCCCGGGAGGTGCACTCATTCCCTCCCCGAGATTCCGCCGCCCCGGCACTGGGTTCCTTCCCTGATCTCCGGGTGGTTGTATAAGGGCAAGCTGAGCCGTATCCATGTCTGCGACCTCCTGGTTCTCATAGGGCAGTCCATATTCACGGCACTTGTCCTTCAGCTGAGCTTGGGTCCTCATGTTGGATGAGCCTTCAGCCTCGCTCATGGTTCACGGTCGCAGCAGTGAGGTGGTGTTACAACTTGTGTTAACTGTGCACTACTGTGTGTTCAATATCTTTAGTCCCAGGAACTCGCAATTACTCTCGAGTTCCCACTATATTACAGGGTCCCACAGAACACTGTAATATAGGTTCAGTTCAATCCCGCCGCTTGCCACCAGTTAATTATAGAGCTTGTCACGGTAGCTTATGACAAGATATAATGAACACCAAATATCTGGGTTGAACTGAACGAGGCTTAGATATAATAAAATATAATTTATTCCTTAAATAAGGTGAACACAGCAATATAGTACAATTAACAGACAAGAAGGTAACACTTACTTAGGGTTGGGGAATGGAGAAGTAATTCTAGCAATTCTCCAGCAATCTGGTGACATTCAAGATGGTATCAGAAGAAGAACTACTAAAAGCTGTAGGGTTGACACAGTTTATATACCTGTGTAACCCTATTCTTAACATTGAATACAGACTATTGGTGAACAATTATCTGTATTCAATCCCTAACGTGGAGACACAGATTAACCCATGCCCCCCAGCTAATTAGCCCATGTGTACTGGGACTCTATGGGTAGCCCCATAATTAAATCAGGGGCAACGACCAGTCTATCAAATGAAGTATCTGCATTGTTTGTAGGTGTAGACATAACACTTACAAACCACTCCAGTTTGATGATTCTCCACCCTCGGGTAACAATTAGAGTGGCAGAGTCTGTTGATTAGTACTTAGTGTAAACAATCAGGCAGTTAACTTTTGATCACAGTGCTTAGGCTCAATCAGCCGGCTGCCCTTCATGACCTATTAGCATAGCAGATGATCTGCATTTTCAGAACAGATCCAAAATACCATACATATACACTTTAATATCTACACATATTAATAAGTTCCATTCTGGTGGGCTCAGTGGGTCGAAATTTGCCAGTTCTTAATGCCTACAGTGACTCCACACATTGGCCAAATATCAACTCACTGCGACTTCCAGAACCGGAGATGCAGAAATGCACTTTAAAACATTAAAATACAGGCTTATAATGAAACATGGGAACAGGGGAACATACATTTTCCTGACATGACAAGGTGTAAGCCACATTCCTGGACCGCAGTCCAGTTAACCCCTTGCCTCCCTGGTGAGGTCAGGGTGTGGCCATATGGGGTGCAACCACTTTAATACCGGGCCAACCCCCCCTCTCCCTCTACAACTATACCTGTCAATAACATAATAAAGTCTGATCTCAGACACGCTATTAGAGTGTGCTTGGTTCCCTTACAATGCATCTGATCTCAGACGCGCTATTAGAGAGGGTTGGGATTCATTGCAATGCAACTGATCTCAGACACGCTATTAGAGAGGGTTGGGGTTCTTTACAATGCATCTGATTTCAGAAGCGCTATTAGAGAGGGTTGGGGTT
>WSYH01009911.1:0-24603 GCA_036426205.1 Ascaphus truei | reverse complement strand
GGAGCACTCACAAATTCAAAAAATACAATTTTATGAAGTAACACAGGCATCAGGGGGTAATCACAGAAAAAAGAAGCAACGTTTCGAGCCCCCGCGATATACTTTGCTGTGACGCCCGACAATACATGGTCTGAAAAAACAGAGAATATACAATATAACAATATATAAGTTAATATCCCCATGTGTCCATATCGCCTGTCTGGTCAGCTGAGATGCAAATTACCATCCAAATGAGCCAAAACGGTAAGAACCCATGTGTCTAAGAATAAAAACAATACTAAAAAGCCGGATAGAGACCCAGATTTGAAATATTCCAAATACCCAAAATTTTGATGTGTATGGAAGTATAAAGGTATAAAGGTATAGAGGACCCACGATGGAACAAAAAGAGTCAGAGGTCTGTGATGTCATAAAATAATATACAGGTATAGGTACAGATACAAAGTGCACCCTCAGTCAACCATAACCAGACTGGATCCAATGTTAAAGAGGGAATCTTCAATAATAACATCCACATACTACTAGGCTTTACGGACAATCAGAGGTGGCCCCACACCAACCCTGACACCAACCGTCCACAACTTCCCAAGGGCAACAAGCTGGTATGTCTAACGTGACATATAAAATATAATATATATATATATATTTATATAGGTGTGTGTGTATATATATATATATATATATATATATATATATATATATATATATATGAAAAAAAAAGAAAAAAACAGGCGCACACCTAGTGCATTAAAGTATAACAGTTCGGTTTATAGAACAATAAAAACAGTCAAATGCCCACTCACAAGTGTACACGGTATATAGGCAGGTATGAGATAGGCTCTCATAAGCCAATACTGCCGTCCGACTCAGCAATGGTGTCCTTCTTAACGGGCTGCCTATTACCTGGATGCATTTATTTGGAACAGGACTCTGTGTTTTTTAAAGGTTTTTTACGGATTTTTTCCATTGGTTTTTACTTACTCTATTTTTACACATTTTTTTCATAATTTTTTACTATTAAAGTATTAGTACATTGCTTTTTATTTTTAAATGTAATACCTTAAGTTAACATAGGTTTTTTAAATTTATATACCCATCTTTGCCACCCCATTGGTTGTATTTCACAGTTAGGTAGACATAATCACAGTTGTTAGGTTACAATAGAGGCGCTACTTTGATTTTTTTTTGTTTATATATATATATATATATATATATATATATATATATATATATATATATATCAGAACAAAACAAAAATACAAAGGAGCGCCTACTATAAACAACCTGCCTAACTGTGAGTATGTATGCTACTGTGTTGATACAACCAATGGGGTGGCCAGGGGTGGTAATATAAAAAAAGGATCCTATGTTATAAAGATGATGCATATAATAAAAAACTTTAATAAAAATGCTATATAAAAAATTGAAAAATACTAAAAATATAAAAATAAAAGATATTGAATGATATTAACAACTTAGGTGAATACCAAAAAAAGAACCTTAAAAAACATAGAGTCCCGTTCCAATAAAGTGCATCCAGGTAATGGCAGCCCGTTTGAAAGGGATCACAACTCCCTTGAAAATACCTATGAGAGAAAAAGAGAAAAAAACAGGCGCACACCTAGTGCATTAAAGTAAAACAAACATTTTATGGAACATTATAGTAAAAATCTCATAAATGCTCGTTATTATCTTCTGATTTGTGAGTGGGCATTTGTCTTTTTAATGTTCCATAAAATGTTTGTTTTACTTTAATGCACTAGGTGTGCGTCAGTGTGGGGTTGATTAACTGGGTATGCAAAGAAGCTAAAGGATGGGCCAACCATAATACTGAGTTAAGTTATGGTGAGTAAAAAAAGTGACAAAAACCCTCCACAGGAAAGCAAATGTGCAAATGTAAATACAACTGTATGCTCATCTGCATGTCTTAGGCAGGTCTGAAACCCCTTTCGGGAGTTCTGACTAACACAGCTTAGTCCCTAACTAACTGGGAGAACTAAACTCTTTCCCAACTTTGGACACTGTACCTGCAGCTTCCCTTTGCAATCTCTCACAGGGTTGTCTGTGTGTGTGCCTTCAGATCAGCACAGCAGCAGCCCCAGGAAACTGTCTGTGCGGCCTTTTTACCTTGCAGCTAATTAATTGGGCAAGCTACCCAGCTACCTGAACAAGCTCCTCACCCCTACCACATGCAGCACCTATCACCTGAGATCAGACTCCAAAAGACTGTTCATGGTCCAAAGGCTCAACAAAGTATCCGGCCACTCCTCCTTCTCTTACCGTGCACCCCAAAACTGGAACACCCTACCAGAGACTCTTACATCCACAACCAGTCTAAGTTCTTTCAAATCTAAGGCTGTCACACATTTTTTTTTCCATAAAGTTTTTTATTAGGCATTGTTTCAACAGGTATGGCAAAAACACAGTGCAATTTACAGTACCTAATAATTTTAACATTTTTTGGGGAGTAGAGAAAGACAAACTAAGTTGTCGAGATGGGGGGATCGCCTTCCAGAGGTGAAGGCAGAGAGGGGAGGGGATAAGCGCAGGAAAGGAAGGGTAGCCACTGCTAGGAGGGAATGCAGCAGGTACCAGTGCTGGCAACAACGCTTCAGCACGGACGTCCAGGAACAGGCCTCTGGATACTCAGGAACTTGGAAGGTAAGAACACTTGGAGTGAGGCCTGGGGCGGTTTGTGTCAGAGACAGTAACGTCCAGGTAGGAAATTATGCTCGGCGCTGGTTCAGTGCCAACGCCTAGAATATAAAGGGCGGAGATCCAATCACAGGAGGAGGGTGTGTGAGTATTCCTCCAATGATGTAGCACAGGGCAGAAGCTGCAATGAGAGGCAGCACATGTGCCTTTGATTGCGAGGGGAAGCTTGCAAGTGCATGATTCTGCAAGGCTATAGTCAAAGCCAGTAGTGGATTCCTTACACTCCCTAAGTAAGTGTATTTCTTGTTTGTTATTTGTATCATCTGCTGTGTTCACCTATCTAAGGAATAAATTCTTTTATTATATCTAAGCCATGTTCAGTTCAACCCAGTTATTTTGTGTATATTATATCCTGTCATGTTACCGTGACAATGGTGTTCAAAACACCCCCTACAATAAGATGGCCCTTCTTGTATTGTGTTATAACAGTGAAGGCTTTGTTCAGAAAGGAGGCCTGGCCTTCACTTGAGGCATACAGTATATTCTTACCATGTTTATTTCCTCTGTACCTAGGTTGCCGGATATAATAAACATTCTCGCTTCCTTGTCTGTTTTATTTGTTCTAGTGCAAAGGTTGTGCTTATCTTAAATAGAATTGCTACCCCTGCTTTTTTGCTATCAGGCTTCGGCACTGTCAGCGCCCACACTAAAGGTCTGACGACCATATTGTTTCCTGTCATCCTTTCCTCACTGAAGCTACAGTGGCCATCCTG
Source organism: Ascaphus truei (assembly GCA_036426205.1). Classification (NCBI taxonomy): domain Eukaryota; kingdom Metazoa; phylum Chordata; class Amphibia; order Anura; family Ascaphidae; genus Ascaphus; species Ascaphus truei. Next base: position 21,175 of record WSYH01009911.1, on the reverse strand, counting down.
GTTACTGGTGTCTTGCCAATAAAAGGAAGGACTTCCTCCAGAAATTTGCCAGAGCATGGTTTCGTTATTGTTCCTGTTCGTTTGCTCCCAGACTGTTACCCCGACCTTGCACCTTTGCCACGTGCTTTGACCACTGCCTGTGACATCGACCTTGGTCCGTTGCCGCCTGCCTTGATCCCAGCCTGTGTCCCTGACTATTGTACTCTATACTCAATTCAGGCATCTGTCTCACGTTCAGATCAGAGATGTAATATCCTACCTCAGCCCTGCGGGTCACTTCCTGTATGACGACGAGCATTGTTACATTTGCCTTGTGCCAGAGAGTGATATATTTGCGAAAATGCTTTATTTTTTAATCGACTTGTCATCTCTGTTTAAGTGCATCTCTTGTATCCTATATATGTTGTAGTTTCTTGCCTTAAAGTCTCTAAACATCAGTCTCCTTTTCATAGGCGAGTTCAGTCCCTTCATATTCATGGATACCACTTTTAAGTTGCTGTCCATTTACATATATGGGTTTGAATCCTATTTTGTCTCTCGTATATTTTGTCTTTATGGTTCTAAAAGGTTGTCGCCATGCTGTGTTTCATCCTTTTGCTTGGTCTTGGAAGCTGGAAATGGAGGGATGGGGATACAATATATAGGGTTTCAACTTTTTTGGAGGTGGGGTCCATATACATTGTGGGTCTCTGAACCTGCAGGGGAAAGGGATGTGGTTTGAAGGTTCTGGAAGTTTGTTTGGGGTGCGTAAAGAAAGCCCTGGACTTGTAAGGAAAGGGCGGCATGACTTCAGAACGAGGGGCCTGTCCCCTAAGGCCAGAGGGAGGGGTTAAGTAAGGGGTACTTAGGGCATGGGGGAGGAATCTTAGCTTTCTCTTTCTTTTAGGATCTACTGGAGGAAATTCCACCCTGTTTTTAGGCATGAGGGATGTCGGCGTTGGAAAGAAAGATCAGATTCTGATTTTTTTTGGCCGCAGCATATGGGGTATGTGCTGTCGGGAGTAATGTTACTCTGGGAGGGAGACTCATTCAGTATTGGCTCCAGGAGGGAGGTCACAGACCTAGGATGTATTTTAGTTGGGGAAGGCGGTACAGTTATAGGTTGGGCGGCTGGAATCGTGGTGACCTTTAAGATGGAATTTGTGAAAGGCAGTTCCATTCCAAACTAGGCTCAGTTGGTGTGGTAGTGACCTTCCGATGGGGGCTCTGTGCATTCAAATTAAGGTACTTAACGGCTCGATAAGCACGAGCTGAGGGTATCCCTCGAGCTCTGGAAGATGTGAGTGGAGCAATCTGACTGGGTCCCTAGTTGGAAGATAAATATGAGAAGCTGTGGTCGTTAATTTCTCTAAAGAAGTTGTATAGTGTGTTTATTGGGAATGGGAGAGGAGTCCAGCTCGAGGCGTGTCGTGGATACAGAGATCCGTGCCCTTTCCACAAACACCTTTTTTTAATAGTAAAAGAAAATATACAACGTGTCAAAGCATTGTATGGATTAGTAACATTACAGATAAACTTTGCTATTGCTACAGCACTTTGTGCAGCTTGTGGAGAAACCACAGGGTAGGGTATAAACACCTCCTTATCTTTATGTACAGATAGTAGGTGTTGATCACATGTGGATTGCACTTGCTTTCTAAGTTCGTATGTATTCTGTGTGCCTTGTGCTCTTCTACAGCTTCCACCATTTTCAGGTGGCAATTTAGTAGGAGTAACAATGTCTCCTTGTGTACAGTTGTGTTGTACAGTGTAAACATTTCATCTTTAACCAGTTGGTATAGAACTTGGTATCCGGGAGCCTTGGTGTTAAGTGGTTTGTTGCTGTGTCTCCCTCTAAGCCTATCAGACCTTGTGTGCTTATACATGGTTAGGCTTCATCTCCGTCGATTAAACCCCTTATCTATCAATCTTTAAACATTTCTAATGGATTATACTAGTGTAACCCCACCTGTTGGGCTTACTAATTTGTATATAAAGGGTTAATGGCTGGTGGGTTGTTGCAAAGTGGTGACCTTTGTTTGTTGCCAATAGTGTAACAGAAGACGTTAGCCCGTCCCCATCCTAGAAGAAGCTCACCTTGTCACATGGGGTGGGTGATGTACTGGGAGCCCAATCACCCCCCCTGTAGCTATGGTGATCTAGGAGGTCATCATGAGGTATAAATATGGGAATATAGGAGGCAGGGCCCCAGACGTGCCCTAATACCATCAGGAGGATTCCAGGAACAGTAACAGGAGGGGGCCCCACACTGTGTGTATGTAGTCCTCCATAAGTGTGAAACTTTGTTTAGATGTTCGGTCACCTTTGTTATTTTTCTAGTAAGGAGTCAGTGCCCCTTATTTTAGCAGGGCCACTACCAAGTGGAAGACCTATTTCTAGCCCTTCGACTGTGGGAAGAGAGTGATGTGCTGGTATTCTGTCCTGGGGCCCTAGTACAGGGTTCCACTGGGGGGGAGCACCACATTGGGAGTTGCCTTACCCGCAACTCTTACACCTGAAGCACGCCAGATCCCCTTACTAGGGTTTGGGATTAACTGCTGGCATTGAACAGTATGGAGGGCACGTTCCAAATGCTGTGGAGAGTATAAAGATGGGACAAAAGCCATGTGTGCCGCCCTGTGGAGCTGTTTGGAGCCCAGGGAAGATTCATGTAAATGTGACTGTATAAGAATAAAGGAGGCTTTTGGTTTACATCCTTTGATCAAATAATGCCAAGCCTGCTAACCACGTCAAGGTAAGTCTCTATAGCAGGTCCCTACGCTAAATGCATACTAATTTATTTAGCCAATCACCTGCAGCTGCTTATTGGGCAGCTTGTGGGAGGCCAGCCCTCCTTCTTCTAGGTATATAATCTCCCAGCAAGGTCCCTGTATTTCACTATTCACTTTACTTGCAGACATGTGAGTATCTGTACTGGTATATACCAGGTTTTAACTGCACTATGTTATATAAGCATATGAATGGATATAGTAACCTCTTCTGGTTTATTTCACATAACATTAATAATAGCACGTTCTTATATAGCGCTGCTAATTTTAAGTAGCGCTTTACAGGGACATTTTGCAGGCACAGGTCCCTGCCCCGTAGAGCTTACAATCTTTGTTTTTGGTGCCTGAGGCACAGGGAGATAAAGTGACTTGCCCAAGGTCACAAGGAGCCGACACCGGGAATTGAACCAGGCTCCCCTGCTTCAAACTCAGTGCTAGTCAGTGTCTTTACTCACTGTATATACCCTTTCTCACTGAGTACAACTAGCCAACGCGTCACGCAGGACGCAACCCTCCACCGTGCGCAACCCTCCACCGTGTTCCCCACACCGTGTCCAATGTCCCGCAACCAACCCCAAGTGTGTGGGGACTGTGCGGCCCACTAGTGTGACAGTATATAGTTGGTGCACTTATAAAGGTACCTGCCTGGCGCTCCTGCACCCGGGCCCGCAGACAACTTCGAAAAGGATCCGCCGCTCACCGATCCCTTCTGTGACGTCCCTCCAAGGTGATCCCATCCGGATAAAGTCTTTTTCTCTGCTGAGGCCTGGTTCCAGACCCCTCCTTGGAAGTGCAGCGTCAGCTGTGTCCCTAAACTATCTCAGCAGTTGTAATGGGGCACGTTCCCTATCCTAGGGCCTGTCCCTGAAGCAACCACAAACTACAGTGTCTCAGGGCCTGTATGGGGCCTACGGGGAATTGCTGGCCTAGTGCAGTGGGTCACTGACCCCTGCACACTTACCACCAACCCCTAGCTTCTCCTGGCACGGGCTCAGCGCGCAAAATGTATCAATCCTTTGAAGCAGGGAATTGCTGCAGCCCTATTGGCTCCCTGGCATTATCTGGTGTGCTCCTGAGGCTCATGGGACTTGTAGTCCCTGCTAATAGCCTCTCCTGATTGGTCGGGGTTTGCGCGTGTTCTTACTGCGCATGCGCGACATCTAAGGCCGCCGCTGCTGCTCTGCGCATGCGCAAGTCCCTATAAGATGGGGGCGCCCTCTCCACATAACTGCCGGGGCCTCCGCGACCCGCTCGCCATCCCGACCAACGTGGCTCCCCCCGTGCTGCCGCTCGCACGCCCACAGATGCGCGGGATCGTGCGCCCCCGCACCTGACCGTACTACTCCGATCACCCGGGGGTGAGTGCAGAGAGGGGGGACAAAACCCAGAGGGGGACCTGGCTACATATATAATTATATATATATTTATATATATATGTGTATATTACAGTATATATGCAGCAAGCTTAAGCCTATAGGGCACCATGTTAAAAATGGTTTTTGAGGCAAAAAGTGACACTGTGTGCTCATTTGCATGTCATTTCCCAGAATCCCTTGCTGCAGTGGAAGTGCTGTATGCTGGGTGATAATGGGGAAAGGTGGGGTTGCAGACCTGCCTAAAACATGCAGATGAGCATACAGTTGTATTTGCATATTTGCTTTCCTGTGGAGGGTTTTTGTCACTTTGTTTACTCACCATAACTTAACTCAGTATTATGGTATATATATATATATATATATAATCACCAAGCTTTACCCATTAAACATATTGTTGCCATTAGTTTACTTTGTGGCTTTGCAACATTTACCCTATTGTTGCCAGCAGGAATATGAAACCCTTCAGCATCAGAAGGAGCCCCTGCACATCGCTATAAACACATGGTAAACAAATCCTCTAAAGTACTGAAAGGGTTTGCAAAGCAGACTTTTATTTTTCATATTTGTCCCTGTTTAACCTGGTGTCTAATAAATCACGTCGGTTTCCCAAGAAGACTAATCCAGCGCTATCAACACTGGCCACTGACGGGTGACTTTATTACACTGAGCGAACTTCCCAGGAATAAACTTTATGTAGGAAAAACACTCTGCTTCTCACTGTCTATTTTTGTGGCAGAACTCCAGAGATCTGATAAGGGCAGAGGGCGCCCGAAGCTGCTGAATGCAATCTGTACAAGCTGTGGTGTAACCAGGGAAAACCTAAAACAATCTGATTCTGTAACAGAAGCAGCTGAATCAAATTATTGGGTTAACTGCCAAACGTCATATAGTTTTCTTCTATAGCGCTGACATCATACCCGGCGCGATCCATAGAATTGTGAAGGCACAATGAGGTCACGTAACCTACATTTTCCTCAATTACCCAGGGCCGCCGACGGGGGGGGGGGGGGGGGGGGGGGGGTAAGCCGGGACAAGTGTATAGTATTTTTTTTGTGTGTGAGGGGATATTGTTTTTTGTGTGTCATAGGGGGTATTGTATTGTGTGAGTGTGTGTGTGTGGGAGGGCATATTGTGTGTGTGTGTGAGAGGGGGGTGTTATTGCATATTGTGTGTGTGGTAGGGTGTATTGTGTTTTGTGTGTGGGAGGGGTATTGTATTTTGTGTGTGGGAGGGAGATATTGCATTTTGTGTGTGGGAAGTGGGTTTTGTGTTTTGTGTGTGGGAGGGGGATATTGCATTTTGTGTGTGGGAGGGAGATATTTCATTTTGTGTGTGGGAGGTGGTTAGGGTATTGTGTGTGTGTGACTGAGGGGGGAGTAGGGTTGCCAGGTGGTGTCTCCACAAATACTGGACACAATGGTGAAAGGTGTTATGCGCTCGAGACACACACACACACACACACACACACACACACACACACACACACACACACACACACACACACTCTCTCTCTCCGCTCCATGCTGTTTCCTCCTCTCCTTGGCCTGATCCTCAGGCTCCTGACACCTCCTCTTGATTGGCTGAGTTACCCAGCAGCAGCCAATTGGGATGGAGGAAGACGACCAGACCCTTTGTCACAACCCTGCTGTTTTTTTCTCTGGGAAATCCTGCAGCCCCCCAAGCCGGTCAGCGCACTACGCCCAAAGAGGTAATACCGGTATACACATACACGCCCAGAGGGGTAATACCGGTATAAATTGGTAACGTGGTTCAGGGAGGGTGACAGAAGGTTAGACACAGGGCAAAGTTTTTCGTTATGTTTGGGAGGTGTTTATTGATATGCAGTTTCTGTTCCAGTTTCCATCGTTGAAGAGTTTAACGGAGTTACATATAGTAGCTGATTATGAAAAACACGCCGGCGGGATCCCCCGTATTGGCGTGCATGCATTTCCACTTTCGATCCCTGAGAAAGAGGGATCACACACAAGTCCCAGGGAGGTCGGGTCCCAGCAAGACGGAGAGATCCCTCTATAAGACTGGACCAGGAGACCAACCCCATGGGCGCAAGAGACACACTCGGGGGCTCCCGAGGTGGATTCTTGTTTTTTTATTATTTGATGTCTCTGCCATATTGACGTTATATATGCATGTTATTTTTTGTTTCCTCCCTAATGTTTTTACCTACATGTGGTCCCCCATCCCCCGCCTTCCCACCCTCCCTTCCCCCCCTCCCCCTCCCACCTCCCACCCTCCCACCTCCCACCCTCCCACCTCTCCCTCCCTTCACCTCTCAGGGGAATATCGTCCACACCGTCAAAACACACAACAGATGGTACAGATGCGTCTCAGCACTACGGACCGGACATGCTCCAGGGATGGATTCTTGGGTGAGTCCAAAGATTTCACGAAGCTATCACACACACACTTTAATAAATGGCGTTGATACTTATTTCCCATAACGTACAGGGCTTTAACAACCCAACCAAACGGAAGTTGGCCTTTACAGACTATAAAAGGAAACATGCTGAAATCCTTTTTTTACAGGAAACACACTTTAGTAAATCAAGTACCCCTAAATATCTTGACAAAGATTTCACCCAGGTTTTCACATCAGCAGCAGCAGTCAAAAAACGGGGGGTAGCTATACTATTCCGGAACAGCATTCCGTTCGAGGTGCAGTTAACTAAACGTGATACGGATGGTAGATACATCATTGTTGTAGGAACAATTAGGGGGCAGAGAATCACGTTGGCCTGCTTATACGCTCCCAGCGAGAAGAACACGATCTTTTTCGATAAGTTTTTCAGAACCCTGAACTCAGTAGCCCAAGGGAGCGTCGTGCTCGCGGGTGACTTTAACATAGTCATGCAACCGCACATGGATAGGTCAGGGGTCGTGGGTCAGTACAACAAAGGAGCGGGTGTATCTTTGCGCCGGGGCCTCAAGACCAACCAGTTGTCAGATATATGGAGGGAACTACATCCGGCAGACAGGGATTACACTTTCTTCTCTCACCCACACGGCTCGTACAGCAGAATTGATTACTTTTTTGTGTCCTGTCAACTGGTTCCTAAGGTTACCCGAGCAGGGATCCATGATATTTCATGGTCAGACCATGCACCAATAGAGCTAAGGTGCAATAATATCCGAACTGATAGACCTGGGACGAACTGGAAACTTAATGAATCAATCTTAAAAATACCGGAAATATGTGATGTTATTGGCAACGAGATTGACCAATTCTTCAATATCAATACGGGCTCTGTTGACTCACAGCTTGTCCTATGGGAAGCCCATAAAGCAACGTTACGCGGCACGTTAATAAATATCACAGCCAGACGAAAGAGAGAAAGAGAGTCCAAAATTATCAATCTCCAAAACAAATTACAGACTTTCTCCTCTAACCATAAAAAGAATTTAGACCCCAAAACCTTACAAGAGGTAAAAGATGTCAAAATTGAACTTAACATGCTACTAGCTTCCAGAGCTGACAATTCACTGAGTTGGTCAAAGAGAAAATTTTACGAGAAAGCGAACAGGCCGGATACAATGCTGGCCCGCATGCTAAAGGACAGGCAAGCTAAGTATAACATCCAAGCTATACGCTTAAAATCTGGTACCCCCACGTCTAATCCTCAGAAAATTGTAAACGAATTCGGCTCCTTCTATGAAACACTGTATAACGGTGAAAAAGTGGCACATAACTCTACAACGAGCGGTGCCCTAAGAGATTTCTTAGCCAGCTCGGAACTAGGGAGATTAACGGACACTGATAGAGCAGTTCTGAATGCTGACTTCACTATGGAAGAACTATCTCAGGCCATTAAAGAACTGAAGCCATCAAAGGCCCCTGGGCCTGATGGATTCTCAGGGCTTTACTATAAGAAATTTATAAAGCTGCTCGCCCCAAGGTTGCTCCGCATGTTTAACGCTATTTTAGCGGGAGCCCCCATCCCCAAGGAGATGTTAAAGGCGTCAATATCACTAATTCATAAAACTGGGAAAGACCCGCTAGACTGCAAAAGTTACCGGCCTATATCATTAATTAATACTGATGTTAAATTATACGCTAAATTATTGGCCAATAGACTTAGTCTCATCCTACCCAGACTTATACACCCAGATCAAGTCGGATTTATCAAGGGCCGGCAAGCAGCGGATAATACACGACGATTTATTGATCTGTTGGATTTGGCAAATAGTAAGGCAACTTGTTAAGTAAGGCATGTTGTTAAGTCTGGATGCAGAAAAAGCTTTCGATAGGATAGACTGGCCATATTTAAAAGAGACGCTTGCGACATTTGGCTTTGGAGATCGGGTGAGTGAGGCGATTCAATCGCTGTACTCTGGCCCCACCGCCAGGGTCATACACCAAGGCTACCCCTCTCTGCCATTCCAAATAAAGAGTGGCACGAGACAGGGCTGCCCATTATCCCCGCTTTTATTTGCCCTATGTATCGAACCACTGGCGGCACAAATCAGAGGAAACCCAGACATCTCAGGGTTAAACGCATACTCCCAGACCCATAAAGCGGCCCTGTATACGGATGACATCCTCTTGATTATCACAAAACCCCTTACATCCCTACCAAACCTCTTCGACCTACTAGATCGATTTTCTAAGGTCTCCGGCTTCAAAATCAATCAATCCAAATCGGAAGCCCTCAACATCAACCTCCCTAGACACATGGAGAAATTACTAAAATTAAATTTCAAATTTAATTGGCAACAAAACCACATAAAATACCTGGGTGTCCACATCACCAAAACTGTAAAAGACGTGTACAATGCAAATTACCCCAACCTGATTCGGACCTTAAAATCTGATTTACGGAAGTGGACATCCAAAAGGATATCCTGGATTGGACGTATCCATAGTGTCAAAATGAATTTACTCCCCCGTTTATTATACCTCTTCCAAACTCTCCCAGTGCCACTCAATTGGAGGGACTTGCACTCACTTCAATCTGAAATATCCAAATTCATCTGGGGAGGTAAAAAACCGAGAGTAAGTAAATTAAATATGAAAAGATCTGTGGCGGCGGGCGGCCTGGCTGTACCCTGCCTGGTATCATATTACAAGGCGGCACAATTAAGTCAGATTGTACAATGGCATTCTAACCCAAAATTAAAGAGATGGGTGGAATTAGAAAATGCTGCATGTGCACCTCTGGAACTGAGCAGCTTAATTTGGTTACCTAAAACGGCGCGAAAATTTACCGCCATGCCGCTCTCCTCGATGACCAACTCAGTGTCAATTTGGGAGTCTACAAAATTTCGGCATTCCCTTACGACAAAAAATTCTATGGCAACACCCATTTGGAATAACCCTGATTTCGCTCCAGGTCTATCGGTCAGTAATATCTCAATCTGGAGACAGAGGGGCTACAATCGGATTAGAGATCTGGAGGGTCACGACAGAAAAATCAAAACATTCGACCATATCAGGGAAGAAAAAGAGATCCCTCACTCAGAATTCTTTAGATACCTCCAGATCAGGGCATTTTATAACAAACTTGCCCCATACCCCCTATTAACATCTTTCGAAAAGCTCTGTCTGGCTGAGACCGACACGAAGGGACTTACATCTCAGCTATACGGAGAAGTGATCAGTTCTGGTGAACATGAGCAGCAGATACCCTCATTCCGTTCTCAATGGGAAACAGATCTGGGAGAAAACTTAGAAGATGAAGAATGGAGCGCCATATATATGGCCACAGCGAAGAGCTCCATATGCACCACGCTCAAGGAGAACGCATATAAAGTCCTAATGCGATGGTACCTCACCCCACTGAAATTATCAAGGTTTGTGCCGGGTTCCTCTCCCCTGTGCCCCCGCCAGTGCGGAGGAACAGCCGACCTGTTACATATGCTGTGGTCTTGTCCACGGATCTCTCCACTGTGGGAGGCGATTAGACATTGGATACAGAGACTGTTCGATCTCACCATTCCCCCAGACCCGTGGTTGTTCCTACTGAACACGCCATTGACGGGCCTTTCCAAAACAAATAACAAACTAATTGCCCATTTTGCAATTGCAACGCGGTGCGAGATCGCAGCATTATGGAAACAATCTGATATTCCAACCATCCCAAAGATTCGGAATCGAATTTGGTTAATTTGCCAGATGGAAAAATTAACGAGTTTAGTTAATGATACTGGTGACAATTTTCTAAAAGTCTGGACGCCTTGGCTGGCACAGACAGATATCCCGGGGATTGAGAGGTCCTCAATATGGCTCTAATAACAGTAGGTGCGTTCTCCTTGGGAGGGGCTTACAGGAAGTATTCTATTCACCCAGGTCCCCTTATAGCAGCATTATAACATAAGTAATAAGAGAGACGACTCAGCTTGCAAACATATGTGATGCTTAGCACGGAGCCACGTGTCGCACCTACTACCAACGCTCTCCCCCTACCTCACCCCCAACCTACCCCTTTCCCCTCCCCATCCCGCCCCAACCTTTTTTTTATTTTTTTCTGTGAATATGTATTGTCTCCCCTTTTAAGTTGAGTTATATGTGTCTGTTTGTCCATTTAAGTAGAGTCGGCTTGGACTATATAGTCCACACCAAAGTACCCAGAAGACCGGGTCCCGAAGCACAGCAGGGCCTCGTTGTTACTTATATAATTGTTAAAATATTGTTTGCATACAAGACAAAAGTATTCTGTAATGTATTTTATGCTGTCTCGATTCAATAAAATTTAAGTTATAAAAAAAAAAAAAAAAAAAAATCCTCCATTTATACTTCTAAGTCACATAAATCTACTGTGTGTCCAGAGGTCCTTCTAAAGTGTTAGCATCTTTAATAATGTTAGGATTGATCAACTTCAGCAGCAATGTTTTAAACAAGTCAATTAAACAGGCATGAGGTTTGTGTACAAATGAGGAACACTATTGTAGTACAGGCACAAACCTTGAGAAAGCGCCACTTACAGTAGGTGTGAAATGCGTGAGTTTTTCTCTTTTTGAGACCACTTCCGTGTATGTCTGATTAAAAAGCTAATGAAAGGACCTGAAATGAATGTGGTACTGCTCTGGAGACCCCCTGCTAAAGTACACTGTTATTAAAATGTAAATAAAAACACTGTGATCGCCTGTGAGAGCTCTGCAGGGAGATGCTCTCTCTGTGCAGCTCTTACAGACTGCGGGCAGATCACACGGGGGAGAACTTTGAGATAGGCTGAGGTACCATTGCTGCCGTCCAGTATGGTATTGGCATTTTCCTACTGTACCTCACGGTTTGAGACTTGTGGAAATGCTTTCAGATTCTTTCTGAATACCGTGATAACACAAATACCAAACCGTTCGGTGGGGTCATGTCACACCATTCGAGATAGCAGCGATTTTATCGAAGCAACTAAAATAGGCCCCTTAGCACCAAATCTGAAATAGATTACAAGTTAATGAAGAAAAGCATTAACAACAAATGCAAGTGTCCCGTTTCCCTTACATGCCTAGAGGTGCAATACATGGCTTGGGCACTCCTCTATGAAGACTGAGGCAGTATTCTCCTTCTCATGTTAACTCATGTATTATCTTCACAAAGATGGAGGGCAGCAGTATTTCCAGGGAATGACCAGTCTTTGGAAAACTTCTACTGCCTTTATAATTTTGCTACAGTACTTGTGTTATGAATGCATACTACCTGTACATCTAAAAGCTTTGGTTTTATGTGTCCATCTTCTCTTTCATTTGCACCATCAAGTGTCATAGTAAATGGCATGCTCTTCAATGATAGGTCCCGAGCAGTGTGGAACAATATCATGATGAATTGCGGATGTTTTATTTCTTCTGCAAACATACTTATTAACTGCAGCATCACTTGAATTTGGTATCATGGACCTAATAGATTGTCCTACCATGTATGATAAGAGGCTAAAATAGAAATGTTGTGTTCAGTATAGATGGGCGATTCTCTGACATTCAAATTCACTGTGAATATGGCATTTCTTCACAGTGGGGAGACACCTGTACTTAAGAAAGAGCACACCTGAGATACCTGAGAAATATGCTAATGGGATATGCAAAGTATATTGCAATTACTCCAATTAGCATATTTCCCAGGTATCCCAGGTGTGCTACTTTTTAAGCTCAGGTGTCGCTCCATGTGTTTTCAGAAAATATATACAGTATAGCAGTTGGGACTACACTAAAATAGGTTTCTCTCTCAAAATTCTGGGTGAATTAAATGTAAAAAAAATTGAGAATCAAATGTCTTACATATTAATAGGTGCATGTTATAACATTAGAGTGAAGAGAAAATGATGGCAATTTCAGGAGCCTCTGACCACATTTTAAACTGTCCAAACCGCATACGAATAACCATCTGTGAATTCAAATGTGTTCAAAAACCTGCAAAAAATGTGCGGCTTGAATTGTGAAACATCTACACATCTATAATGTTCAATTATGAATCCAGTAAAAAGAACTGCAGCACAAATGACTAATCGTCATCATGTGAAGATGAAACAAATCTATTTTTGACTTGAGTTATGAGCTTTAGATGTGTTTGTGTTTAGTACCATCTACATGGTGTATACAGTAATTCAGACCATAGTATTTAATATTACAATCACTGCTGCCAGTGGTACAGTGAGGAACATATTTTCTTGGTCTGTACTTCAACACTAGTTATCTCTGTAAATTCAAAGTCATGTAAACTTTTGTAGCAAATAACTTTTGTGTTTCATCGTGTTCTTTTCTCCTACTGAATCTGTCTGGTTATTTTCAACATCTATACAAGACATATCCCTTTCATCTATCTAGTGCAAATATAGTGAAATAATTTACACTGTATCGAGATTCACTTTCCTCACTGTGTCCAGGTCCAGTTGGTTATGATTGGATGAAGCATGGTTTTGAGAAATAGTTAAAAATATTCATTTTCTTTTCCTGGCATTTTACTATTTCTTCATGCTATGTTACTAAAATGTGCATTTTAGGTGTGTTTGCTATGTATTCTTATGAAACTGAACTGTCTGCTTCCTTTCCCCTTTTCTTTTTACACATTTATCTACATCTGGCTGCCAGTGTAGATACATTGCGACCAATGTAAAGATCTCTTAGAACAGGGTCATTCAACTCTGGTGTCAAGGATAGGGCAGCACTTTTAAACAATTGTCCACAAAGTACTGTAGTTACATATAGGCTAATTAAGAATTAAGAAGGCATCTGGAAAATGTATCTTGTTTGCTACTCTTGAATACCGAGCTTGGACTAGGTTGTGTTAGATAATAAAATACAGAAGAGATTGTGTAATGGTGAGATAGGAAAAGGGATTTTTCTTCCAAAGGCAAAATTCACTAAAGGTAAATTAGCATACCGGTTTCAATAAATACAATATATTGTTTAACCATAGAACTTTCTGGTGTATCCAAGTTGGTTTACAGGAAAATAACGTTTGTATCTACATCTTGATAGAGAAAGGTAGCGCTTAAAACCTAGGTTTTAAAAATGTGTAGTGGGTTGCAAAGCAATTAGATGAAAATGTGACAGTATACAGTATATAGTTGTAACGGATTTTCTGGCCTGGCCTGACCCACCCAATCTCACATTGGCCCCTGTGGTCTAACCAGTCCCCATTACATGGTCGTGTCTGGTGGTGCACCTGTTGGCAACAGGACTCCTGAGTCTCCCGCATGATGTTGTGTGGGGAATGCCAACCCAGACAGGCAGCTAAGGTAGTGTGTACGAGTCCTACCTATATCCAGTGCAGCGCCTCCACCTCATCAGGATCCCTGCGTCCGCATGGGGATGGTTCTGATGAGAAACTCCTTCTTGGTGCCTTCCTCTGCAGAGTAATCCCAGACTCACACACGAGGATGTCTTTAATCAAGGCCATTTTTATTGCATGGTGATGTGGGCCAGCTGCCCCTCACAGCAGACAGCTTAGCCGCTCATAGTCATTAGTGCTTCCCTTTGAAAGGTTCCTCCTTTTCTAATGGAGTTGCTTCCACCTCTCCCCTAAGGAAGATTCACCAGCTTCTCTGTCTGCTTCTAGCTCAGAGCTGCCCAGACTCACAGCTCTTGCATCAGACTACTGCAACACTGTTGCAGACCTCCACATGCCTCTTACTGAACAGAGGCAGCACAACAACAGGAAACTCAACTAACTTTAGGCAGTGCTGTGTCTTATATCACCTAGGAACAGGCACATCTCTGATGTCACTAACCGTGGACACACAGCATGTTGTCACTTCCTTTGGGACATATGACACCTCACCAGGGTTTGAGGGCAAACCTCCATGATGACTACTGGCAATCCTGCATACTTACCAGGTTTACTGCCAGCATGAGAAAGAGATATGTACACCAATTTTACACATGGCTACATAGGGATAATGAAAAATGTGAGAAAAGTGTTACACACGAATAAAGACGATAATTAGTTAATATAACCGAAATAGGTATTTTTCTTCAGTTTAATGGGTATCCTCAGAGATGCAAAAATAACGTTAGTAAAATGTCCATCATTATGCAACCTGTATTAATGGGGATTATCGTTGCGCTAAAATGAGTTAAACAATGCAATGCAGATGCACATTGGGGAAAGGTATAACGTTTGTTCCTATTAGCGCACATGTGTAAGTGACATCACAAACTCTATAATTCAGCCATATCAACTAAAACGCTCAATTGTTGACAAAGCAGAGCTGGCATCTACCTCTTCTGCTGGATCTGCATCAGTGTCTGATGCTGCGAGTGTTCTCAGCCTCAAATACCCTGAGGCAGAGCTGGAGATCCTTATCAATGGAGTACCACTCCAAACTCAGAAAAGCAGTGTATTTGTGGCCGCAGAACCATGGATATGCTTAAAGCAGCAAGTGCAAGGTACAGCTCAAACTGGCTGACCATGGGAGGAAGACAGGAGGGTGACCAGCTGCAATCTTGCATCTCGCACAAATAGATGAGTGACTGAGCTCTTTCTTTGCCACCCATGTACAGTAGCAGCCATTGTTCCTATAGCTGCTGTAGAGGGAGAGGGGGTTGGCCCGGTATTAAAGGGGCTGCACCCCATATGGCCACCCCCTGACCTCACCAGGGAGGCAAGGGGTTAACTGGACTATGGTCCAGGAATGTGGCTTACATCTTGTCATGTCAGGAAAATGTATGTTCCCCTGTTCCCATGTTTCATTATAATCCTGTATTTTAATGTTTTAAAGTGCATTTCTGTATCTCCAGTTCTGGAGGTCACAGAGAGTTGATATTTGGCCAATGTGTGGAGTCACTGTAGGCATTAAGAACTGGCAAATTTCGACACACTGAGCCCACCAGAATGGATCTTATTAATATGTGTAGATATTAAAGTGTATATGTATGGTATTTTGGATCTGCTCTGAAAATGCAGATCATCTGCTATGCAAATAGGTCATGAAGGGCAGCCGGCAGATTGAGCCTAAGCACTGTGATCAAAAGTTAACTGCCCTGATTGTTTACACTAAGTACTAATCAACAGACCAAGTACTAATCAACAGACTCTGCCACTCTAATTGTTACCTGAGGGTGGAGAATCATCAAACTGGAGTGGTTTGTAAGTGTTATATCTACACCTACAAACAATGCAGATACTTCATTTGGTAGACTGTCCGTCGCCCCTGATTTAATTATGGGGCTACCCATAGAGTCCCAGTACACATGGAATAATTAGTGGGGGGCATGGGTTAATCTGTGTCTCCACGTTAGGGATTGGATACAGATAATTGTTCACCAATAGTCTGTATTCAATGTTAAGAATAGGGTTACACAGGTATATAAACTGTGTCAACCCTATAGTTTTTAGTTGTGCTTCTGATTCCACCTGGAATTTCACTGGATTGCTGGAGAATTGCTAGATGATACTTCTCCATCCCCCAACCCTAAATAAGTGTTACCTTCTTGTCTGTTAATTGTACTATATTGCTGTGTCCACCTTTTTTAAGGAATAAATTATATTTTATTTTATCTAAGCCTCGTTCAGTTCAACCCAGATATTTGGTGTTCATTGTCATAAGCTACCGTGACAGCTGCCCATGATGCCATTCCAGCCGCACCCAGGTACCACCCATGTCTGAGAGCAATCTTATGGCCCATCAGCAGGAGCTGCTGGAGATACCGCGATCTTGGTCCCAAAATCTCAAGGCACAGCACCATGGAGGAGAGCACACACTGCTGTGAGCAAGAAGCCCACTGCCACCACGCATGTCATGCAGAAGGTGCAATGATAAATAGCACGGAGAAGATAGCTGCAGCCCTCAATGGCTTCACATGGGCTATACATTAGGGGCTGGAAGGGATAAGAGTACCCTCCATGCTCATTACACCCACCGCTGCCAGCAAGTCCTTGCCAATATCCTGGCTCTCTTTGTTGGTGGAAACTCCACCTGCTCTTCCTCCACCATACAGTGAGTCGCCCATACCACCGACACTATCCGTGCGTAGGTTGAGGTATGGAAGAACAAAAAGAACGATTCCTGCGCTCCTACCAATTAGGCTAAGATAACATTTATCTTAGCCTAATTGGTAGGAGCGCAAGAAACGTTCTTTTTGTTTTTCTATATGTAAGGCCCATCTTTTTACTTGCAGCAAACTTCTATAGGGAGGAGCGCGGTATTATGTACAATTTCTGAGGTATGGAAGGCCTCGCATCTGGGGGACTAGTGAACCAACTTGTTCGGCTAAGAGGAAGCGCTGAACTTTGTAAATAGTCTCTTTGTTGTTGATCTGTATATATGTTAATAAGTTCTATTTTTCTTTTCACACACATTGAATTACCTGTGTGTGAATAAAAGTTATTTTGCCAATTTCTGTTTCTCGTTAATTACTTTTCTAATATGTAGACACTCTATGGTACACCCATACTTAATGCACTCAATATTATATACCACACAAACATAGCCTACATGTCCTTTAATCATTAAAACCCATGGTATAGTTTATTGCATGAAAATTACACAATATCAGATGCATCTGTTGATGTTTTTCTGCATTAATATGTTCCATCCTATATATATTTGTACCAGCATTTAATGAAAGGTTAAGTCCTACACTCAGTACAATCATGTGGGTAGCACTTCAGACCTGCCCTTTATCCTTATAGTCTAATTCCTGCACAAACACCATGATAATCATGGTTTGGATGTGAGTAATGCAGGTTTTGGTTTGACCTAATTATTGTAGAGTTATTTCCATGCGCTAACATGAATCGAGATTTGAGAATCTGTGTTGTTTATTAAACTGCTCATTAGCATATGATTAGCCTATGAGTAATCCAGGCATCGATTAAAAGTTAGCGATCCGCTATTTTTCAGGTTAACGCAAGGATTTTGTAACGCTAATCACCCTTGTGGATACCCATTACGACTTATCGTCAAGTTAACCCAATTTAACGGATCGATAAATATTGAACTCTCTTTTAGTAAAGCCTTTCATACTGTCCCATATAGAGTACTGATAAACAAGTTGAATGGAAAAAAATAACCCTATAGAGCAGGAAAAACAGAGGGAGGGGAACACTATGGTTTCTCTCTGGGTGAGAGAGACTTACCTGAGCTGCAGGGACAGGCAGATTGCTAGATTTGAATATTTTTTGTAACTTTCATTGTTTTAAACTGAAACTTGTCACTATATTTTCACTGAAAACAGGGAGGAAGGGGGGAGCAGGGGTCAGCAGTGAAACCTCATTAAACTCCTGATTGGAGCCTACAATTGTTCACACCCTCAATTACATGAAAAGGGTGAGACTTAAAATCCAGCAGTGAGGGCGTTAAAATTAAATATAAATACACTACTTACACGGCCGTGTGTAAGTAAAGGCTCATAAAGGGTTCTTGTCAGGTGTAGCCTCTTAATAGAGTCCTCTAGTCATCCTTATCTTTCCGTTAAGCCGTTTTCTGATAGCTGGATGACGTCACTTCCATGAGTCTCCACCAGACCCAGAAAAGAGATGGGAGCAAGTGTTAGCGCCTGAGGTTTGTTCTGTTCTACTATATTTTCACTGTTATATTTTAGAGGGCAATAGAGTCTATTTTTCCACAGATAAACAAGTTTAAATGCTTGGACTGGACCCTATGGGGGTAGAATGAATAAGACACTGGATATTGGATAGACAACAGAAAGTTATGGTAAAGAGAGTACATTCAAGGAAGGGGAAGGTAACCAGTGGAGTTCCTCAGAGATCTATTCTGGGACCGGTGTTCTTTAATATCTTTATTAGTAACATTACAAATAGTTTGGATGGGAAAGTATGCCCTTTTTCAGATGGCACAAAGAGCTGCAACAGTGTTGACACTAAGTTAACAAAATGATTAATTATTAAGGTAGATTGGAGGAAGTCAAATAATTTAATCTGAAAATATCAACACTTTCTAAACCACTAGAATGGGTGTGGAGTAGTAAAGATAAAGTGCACTGCATACTTCTGTCAGCAAATGTATAAGTTCCTAGTTGAAAAAAAAAACTAATATATACAATATGTCCCTCTGTTCCAATGAAAATAGAATAAGCATAGAGTTGCTAGATACAGTAGTTGATTCCTGAAAAGTTCTTTACTAGAGCTACTCTTGGTATGGGGGGAGGGTGCTAAGAAAAAAGGTCAGAGATAATAATAATTACTTTATTTCATATAGTGCTTTTCTCCTAATGGGACAGAAACCTCACTGGATTCGTACATACCGAAGTCACAATTACTCCATTCAAATGTTCGTATACAAGCAAAATCCCCACATGCCACCTAGTTTGGTCTCTTGACAGGGATATTATTCTCCCCCCCACCCCCAATAAAATAAAAACAACATCATTACCTTAGCGGTTACTACTGCTAAGATAATGAAGGGGTTAAACCCTCTCCCGGTTCCCACCCGTTAGGCATAAACAGCTACCACGGGCAACTCCAACCTTTACCCACCCCCTCTACCCCCAATAAACATTAATATACAATACAAACAGCAATATTAGCCAATACACCCATTGATTGTCAGTGTGGTTACCTATGACCTCAATGGGAGCAAAAATAACCCCAATGGCAATAAATGGGCAGGCTACTACCCTCCCCCTCTACACATAACAACCCCCCCTCCCTCCCAAACATACAGTACAGGGCAAAATCCCTATTATCCAAATATGGATAATAGAGCGTTTATCAATTAAAAATAAAACATTACCCAGAAAGCATAAAGTAAATTAAAATTGTACTTACCCCTGCCAGGATGAAGTCCATCCTCATCTTCCTCTGCATCCTCTGTGTCTTCCGTGGGCAGCAACATTAAAATAAAAAAAATAACTACTGGCCACTAACCCCTTAATTACCTTAGCGGTTAGTAACTGCTATAGTAATAAAGAAGTAACCCCCCCTCGATACCCAGCCGGGAGGCCTAACCACCCTCCTCCACCCCCATCCCTCTACCCCATCACCACACATACAAATCGGCAAAGGCACTAGTAGCCAAAAATGTCTAATAGCACATTTGCCATGTTTTTGCAAAACAAAAGAAATACACAATAAAATAGCATTGGCATAACAGAAGAATACATTAAATTTGCCAATAAACCCATTTATTGTCACCGTGGTAGACCATGCCCACAATATGGGCATGGATTGCCACAATGGCAATGAATGGGCAACCTAAAAAAGCATAACAAAAAATAAAATACATTACAATTAGAAAAAACAAGCATGTGCCCAAAAATTGCTTGCCACTGTGCTTATTTATACCCTTAAACTTGCATAGATAAACAGATTGACAGTCAATGGGCATCCTAAAAAAAAAACACAATTAAATAAAATACAATCAATGTGTACAACCTTTTCCGGGATTCACCCACCTCGTCCAACTGCGGCACCAACTCTTGACCATCATCATGATATGAAGAAGTTCATGATCCTCTGTTGATTACAGAGAAGGCCGGGTGAGTAGTCTTCTTTACTTTCATTTCTTCCTTCTCTCCTTTGTAGGAAGGCCCTCCAGACAAAAGGGGGTTAAGAGTTGTTCTATAGTGTGTGCGCTTGCTGCACCGTGCGCGCACGCGGCATTTATAGTTGGCTGAGGTTTGTCGGCCATTCTATAATAGGGCTGCGTGCATGGAACCATCCGACAGGGGGGAAGATGATGAAAATAATTAATTTGCGCCGATATTGCCACTGGTGTGTGTGTGTGTGTTTTATTTGTATTTTAATGTATAAATAAAGGGACCCTTAATGACCAGACACAGGACCATAGCCCAGAGGGAATGCAAAAGCATTCAACCCAGACCTCCGGAATAATCACCCGATATATCGGGTGACTAAACTATGGTACTGATATCAATATGGTCACTGTGTCCCTTTGGGTACGTAGTATCTAAGACATACATCCAATATGTTTCTCTAGTACATAATCTTTGAAAACGATCTCCTCACATATAGGAAGGGGGGATAAACTCGATGCCCATAACAGATAGGGATCCTTATGATGATTTGTAGAAAAATGACGGGACAGACTATGTGTTTGGCAACCATGGATCACATTTCTGCGATGCTCCAAGAATCGTGTACTTAGAGCCCTTGATGTACGGCCTACATATTGTAGGCCGCATTCGCATGAAATGAGATATACTACATATTCACTTAAACAGTTAATGTGATCCGTCATTTCATATGAGGTGCCATTTGAGTAGGACGTGAATTTATTTATCTTGGTTATATGCCTACAAAGTTCCCTAGTTTTTTAGTTGAATTAGAGACCTCTACTTTCTTAGTTTTTAACTTACTTGGGGCTATTAAAGTCTTAATGCTTCTCGCTTTTCTAAATACTATAGGGGCTTGTTCAGGTAATGAGTGACCAATTATTGGATCATTATGTATAATATTCCAGTGACGGTTCAAAATATTCCTAATCTGATAAGGAGATTGATTGAACTGAGTAATGAATTTGGGTGTTGTTCGACCTTTATATACATTGTTTCTTTTGTCACTGGTTACACGTAATGATTTAGATTTTGCCTTAAATTGGTCCAATAATATATTTCGGTCTAAATGACTGGCATCAAAAAATGCCTTGTCCACAATAGACTTAT
>WSYH01009910.1:0-22177 GCA_036426205.1 Ascaphus truei | reverse complement strand
AAAAGCAGCAAATGCTGCAAGCACTCACACGGGCAAGTGTGAGTGCAATCCTAGGGGAAGATATCTTTTTCTCTGTTGGTGTCTTTACACCTGATGACTCGTAAGGGTAATTGTGGTCTGATATATAGTAATCTGTATAAATAAAAATAATACTCACACGGCCTTGTGTGAGTAAATGCACATCAAGGTGTCTTTAACTCCTTTGTAGTACTGGTATTGTTAAATTCCCAGTGGGTAAGTGTAGGCAGATGACCCCTCCTTGGTGTAGATATAAATTGGAACAATGTCACAGTTCTGGTAGACTACAATAAATTTTATTCTTAAAAAATCTAAAAACAAATCATATATAAAAAACAGTGAAAGAATACATAAAAAGAAAAAACAGCCCGTCGGTAGGAAGAAGCTCGTGGATCCCGTGGGGCGCAGCTAACTTGCTCCGCATCCGGATATAGGGGCCTATGCAGAGAGCAGCGAATTTTAAAATTGGCGAATTTATTAAAAAGTAGCTTTTTTGGAGAGTTTTAATCTCCATATGCAGAAAAGTGCGAATTCTGCTATGTTTAACATGGATGCGTGTGGCGAGTTTAAATTGGCGAGATGCGCGCTTCAGAAATGTGTTAAAACAAATTCGCGCCTTTTTTTTTCCCTTTGCAATGGCCGCGAGCTGCAGTTTTTTCTGGCGAGGCACAACGGAGACAATCGCGCCATTTTATTGGCGCGAACAGCCGCTAGATGCCGTTCGCGCCTCTCTGCATTAGGATATTTTTAAAACTGGCGAGATTGAGGTTCTCGCCAGCCGCGAGGCGAGTTTTACAAATAGAAAAGAAAAATTGGCGCGTTTTTCGGAACTCGCCATTTTCTGCTGCTTTCTGTGCGATTTTCTCCAAAAAATGGCGAATTTCGAAATAGCGCTGCTCTCTGCATAGGCCCCATAGTGCTGCCTCCTCTCTGATCCACTCCTTGACGGTGGCTGTGCTGGATCAAAATTGCTTAGTGGTGAGAGCAACGCGTTTCGACCCTTTCTGGTCTTCCTCAGGCTCCGTAGTTTGGGGTTAAGGTTCGTGGCAGGTATTTATGTAAATGTTAGCCAATCCCCATTCCACTTTAAGCAATGTCCTCTGTTGTTCAATTAAAACTAATGGGTGCTGTGTATTGCACTCCGTTTTCTGCTTTGATATGACGCAGTGAATAAATAATTAATTAAACACATAAACTGTTTAAAAACACGTACATTCATGCATATAAACAAAATCTAGAGTAGAAATATAGTTGATAACTAACTTGAAAGACAATTAGTAGCGTGAACTACCTATAGTGAGTGATTACGTGTGATATAACAAATAAACGTGTGTAGTTTGTTAAGATGCCTGAAAGATTATTAAATGCTAATTATGCCAAGTTTGAAGCTTGGATTAAATTCCGTGGGTGATTAATGTGCATGTAATATTTCTATGGTGTTTTAGTGAATGATTAAATAAACAAATATTTTTATACATTGTGATTAATAAACATAGATAAAAGACAGTGCAATTGAGTGTCTGTGTTCCTTATTATACTTGTTTTAAAGTGTTGGTAGGAGGTTATGACCTAAATGTGCTATTTGCACATTAACTTTTTTCATGATAAAGATAATAAAAATAATAAAAATCAAAATTTGATTTCACATATAATAGATGGAGATAATTCCTATTAATATTGTAGCCTTATGGTATACAGAGTTTGGTACCATGGAGTGTACACACTTTAAACAAATGTCTTAAAATTATATCTTATATAAGTATAAATATATTTCTATATATACTTCCGTATAGTAATGGATTCGTGCTATACAGTAGCCTGAAACACCAAATGTTATTATACACTAAATAGTGCAGTTTTTATTGCTATATGAAGTCATTCAAATGTATTGTATCATGATATTTTAAAAATGTAATCATAAACTAATTTATTTCATATATGATAGAGGGTGATATCATATAACCTATTTGTGCAAATGTGGTAACCTTATTCTATGCGAAATAGAATATAGTGTACAGTCTTAAACAAATATATTAAAAGAGTATCCAATGCAAAATATAAAAATGTAGTCTGATATACTTTTGTATAGTACAATCGTGCTATAAACTAAAGCACCCAATGTGATGTTAAAATAACTATTGCAGTCTTTTATACTGCTACATGAAGCCTTACGCATATATTATGTCATGTCATTTCACAGTGAGATAGTGCATAAACTTAGAACATACAATTTTACAGTGCAGTTTCAACTTTTATATTAAAAATGAAGTGTTTTGGTTTGGTATCATAGGTGGGTGGTATCCACACCACCTGAGGCCGCACCCATCTATATATGTGCTAGACCCGTATACAACGCAGTCTACACATATTTACTTGTATACCTATCCCAAACACTCCACCACATTTCCTCTATAAACATTGAACATGGAAATGGAGGCCACTGATATGATTATCAGTGTATTTGAAAAAAGACTCCTAAGAGGAAAGGACATGGAGAGTAGGATGAAAAACACAGAAGTAAAAGAAGAAAAAGATATCATAGACGAGGAGTTTGATCTATTAGATAAATTGCTTAAGAAGGACACTAGAAAGATTCTAGATAAAGAATATCTGGAGGAGTACCTAAGGGTAAATAGGATCCCAAGGGGCCTTAGAACAAGTAAAAAACCATCTTTCGATCTCGAGGAGATAGAATATACGGTCGCTTGGGAAAATATTCTTGACACATGTGGGAGAGACCTGATGAAACTCCTAATAGAACATCACAAACAATCTTTAGAGAAGATAGACGAAGAAGTAAATGCCATAAAAGTTAAACTAGAACCCCTTATGGGATATCAAACGTTCCTTGACAGAAATAAGAAACTGTCGGACGAAATTGATGCCTTGGAGAAAAACCTGGAAATTAATAAAAACATAAAATTTGAAAGACTTCATATAGCAATAAAAACTGCACTATTTAGTGTAGTGTAACATTTGGTGTTTCAGGCTACTGTATAGCACGAATCCATTACTATACGGAAGTATATATAGACATATATTTATACTTATATAAGATATCATTTTAAGACATTTGTTTAAAGTGTGTACACTCCATGGTATCAAACTCTGTATACCATAAGGCTACAATATTAATAGGAATTATCTCCATCTATTATATATGAAATCAAATTTTGATTATTATTATTTTTATTATCTTTATCATGAATGTTTATTAAAAATTAATGCTCCTCACTGTAAGCTGAGGACTGTTGAAGAAACCCAGGAAGAAAACCAAACTCTGAAAAGAAGAAAGAAACCAACCAAGGGAACATAAAGACAAGTAAATCGCAACGAAACCTTGCTGTGAGAGCATTTACACAAGGACAAGTAAATCGCAACGAAACCTTGCTGTGAGAGCATTTACACAAGGCCGTGTAAGTGATTTAATATATCTTTCAAGCACACCCACCAATATCTATTTAGATACTATACATACCCCAAACTCTTCAACCTGTGCTCCCCCTTTTCTCTCTATATCCCTGTACAAATAAGGATCCTGGATAAGGATCCTATTGGGCTCAGAGCCATAGGACGAGAAGACGAACCTGAGGGGACCTTTGTTTATAAGGTTGTAACACTCATTGCTATATTTCCCCTGTTCTAGAATTTCACCAGGGAGCACCCGGGTTTTTCCCTGTTCCATGTTCCTTTTGTACAGTCTGCGCTCCCCTTTCCTGTCTTGGAGGATCTGCTCCCCAAGCCTGAACTCCCATGCCCACCTGCCTTTGTAGAACCCACATTCCCTCTTTCTGTGTTAAAGAGTGTTCTGTTACCCCCTGAGTTAATCTATGCCACTACAAAAACTCCTGATGTAGAAGCAGATTTTCCTTGCTCGGATTCTGTGATGGTATCTGTCATGCCCACCCCCAATACTAAGACTACCGCCATTAAAAGGGATTCATCTCATGCGCTTGTAATACCCAAAGCGCCCGTGATTGAGTCTGAGACTCCTACCCCAAAGGGTCCCATAGAATCAAATGCTCTTCCATCAGACTCACAAACATCCACATCTGTGACTAGCAAACCCCTTACCAATGTCCTCACACTGTTAAGTTTCTCTAGGTCTGATGTTGCCCTGTTAAGTACCTTGGTCGTTGGGCCCCAGCAGTGTTGGATAAAAGTCCTGTTGCCTCTCTAATTTCAGCTAGGAAGATTCCCCCAGGTCCTGACTTACTGATTATTAACCCCCTGACTCCCACTTTAGAAACAAACATAATATCCTCTTATTCCATTGAAGAGTCTAATTCAGTTTCTGCCACTTCCCAATCACACGTCAGACTCAAGTACCATACCCTCTGATTCCATTGAAGAGTCAAATCCAGTTTATGCTATTCCCCAGTCACCCACTTCAGAAACAAGCACCATGTCCTCCGATTTAATTGAAGAGTTTGGTCACGTTTCTGCTATTTCCCAACCACCCATTTCAGAGACAAGCACGATGTCCTTGGACCCCATGGAAACACCTAGTCTGACCCCTGTGACTTCTCAAGTACTCTTGGCAGTGTCCAGTACACCGTCCTCGGACTCCTGTGCTGTACTTAGTGTAACCACTGTTGCTGTTCAATCCCTTGGGTCAGGAAAAAACTGTTTTTTCACTGATTATCCCGCAGCTTCTGTGATATCCAAGAATGACGTTAGCTCCTCACTGCTGAGAACCGCTTTTTTCTTCCTAACTCCCCTATAACTCCACTCTTAGCCATAGAGTCTAGGATTCCGACTCCTCAGATAATACTGTCTCTCACTGATTTTCCTACAGTATTCGAGGTATCCGCTACAAACTATGTGTCCGCTACTACGAACTCAGGGTTTTCTCACTGGGAACTTTCGGTAATACCCGGTGTCTCTTTAGTTTCGAAAAACCCAGTGTTCAAGATAGAGTTATATTTCACTCTGTTTCCCACAATAATTGGGGTACATACTACTGACTGTTCTACTCCTGTTTCAAAACTAGGGTTACCTCTCAGGAAGGTTTCTGCAGCTACCGATGCAAAGGACTGTGCTTAAAACTACTGCACTTTTATTCTCCCACAGTATCATGTGAGACCTTGCAACCTGGGACCTCCACTACTAAGTCAAGTTCATGTTCTCCATTTTCTTTCTTTTTGTTGGAGTTACCCAGCTTTAACCCCCAAACTTCTATTCCTACGGCTGATGCACTGCTCACCTTGCCTCCTGCTGTATTGAATAAGATCTGTCTTCTCACCTTTCAAACAGAGTCTTTATTCGCAGGTTTATGTGTGGTGACTGGAGTGCTCTCTCTGGATTGCATTTGGTCATCCTCTAGGAATGAAACGTCCATACTGGACCACTTTGCTTTGCCTGAGGCATCCGCCCCTGATTTCGATAGGTCCACTATGTGTATGGACATGCTGTCCCCTACTGCCTCCTTGATGCAGACTACGTCCTTCACCAAGACTATAACTTTGGATTTAATACTCTCTAAATGTCAGAGGCCAAT
This sequence comes from Ascaphus truei, assembly GCA_036426205.1. Lineage (NCBI taxonomy): Eukaryota > Metazoa > Chordata > Amphibia > Anura > Ascaphidae > Ascaphus > Ascaphus truei. The sequence continues at coordinate 16,659 of WSYH01009910.1, read as the reverse complement.
GGAGGCGGCCCTCTCTTCGTCTGCCTGTACCATGGCCAAGAATTACATAAACACTGCTATCGGCTCTTTTGAATTGCTTGGGATAACAAGCCTGGTTCGTATAAAAAATACTGCTTCAATATCTTGCAGTGAACCCTCCCGCCCAATACCATCGCTAACCACCACCCGGAATTCCTTGGGAGCTAAAGACTCTCGCAAGTTCCTACGTGCTGATTCCAGCAAAGTCATTGTTTGTCCTGAAGGCCTCTCTGCCATTCATGTCCAACAATCAGTGTTTTATGTTCCGTACTCTTGGACTATTACTATGCACCGGACACCTGGCTGCTGTCCTTCTGATGTCCCTGTTCCGGAATCTCCTGTCTTTTCACAGCTTTGGATTTCCAAGTCCCCTGGGACCTTTTCCCATTTACCGGGAACCGCAGTGCCACCGCTCTCCTTTGTGGGATTCACCAATGTACGCCTGGATTTTGGACCTAATTCTCGCATAAGATGCTTCAGGAACAACTCTAGGTCTCCCAGACTTATGAGTGGCCCTGTCCACTCAGGGCTCTCATACAGAGGGGGGAGTACTGTAAGGAATGCCAAAAAACTGTGGGCTTTCAACACCACCTCTCGCCTAAGGAAGTTTAGGAACAACTCCATGTCCCCCAGGTCTATGAATGGTCCTGTCCACCCAGGGTTCTCACCCAGAGGGGGGGGGGGTGTACCGTAAGGAATGCCAACTGCGGACTTTCAACGCCACCTCCCGCCCAAAGAAGCTTAGGAACAAAAGCGTGTACCCCAGATATATGAATGAACCTGGTCGCCCGGAGGTCTCACCTGAAGGGGGGGGGTACAGTAAAGATTCGGTTTCTGGCATTGCCTGTATCCTTGCAGATCTCTGCAGTTCACCTATACTCCCTCTTGCAATCAATAGCACCTGTGCTAGCTTTCACTACAGTCCTTGTCCTGTGCTCTGTCATTGGAGGATTCTCACACACATCCCTCCTGTTATTGTCCCGTAGCCCTTTATATACTGCTCTCCCACACTGTTTCACTGCCAAGCTTAATCCTACTCTGGATGTTACAGTGTTCTGCAACAAGCCCCCTGGCTTGCCTTGTTCCTGTTTCCTGTGACCTGCTGCTACTCTCCACGCAGAGATCTGTGTACCTGTTTCCTGAGGACTGCTGCACGATCCCTTCTGCAGAGGCCTACTTCAGACTCCTGTGCTGAAGCACTGGATTTTACCCGGCGCTGCTCTGCGGTATTCTTCGGCCAGCCTGCTGTCTCATCCTACTGAGACCGGTGTCATGGGCCGTTCCCGCTCCTCGTGCAGAGGCCACTCCTGCGCTCTCGCTCCTATGCTGAAGCAGAGAGCGCCCGGCTACCCGTTGCCAAACTCCTTGCTGAACCACGATGATGCTGCCTTCTCCGATCCTGACTCTGACTTCTCCTCAGACTACGCTGCCTTCTCCAGTCTAGACCCCAGCTTGTTTGACCATGAACTTCACATTCCGGATCCGGCTCTGAGGCCTATGGTCGGTGATTATGCAACCCCACCTCAGTGTCGCGGTCCGGTCCCGGTTTGTGGCGAGCACGTCTGTGACAAGGGGACAATGTATCTAAGGAGTGAATCCAAAACATCTCACGTTGGTTGAGAAGTTTCAAACGATTCCCACCTCTAAGAGGGTAGATATGAAATCAACAGCTGAAAACCGAAAATTGGACAAACTGCCAGAAGGACAGTTTGCTAAATGTTTAGAAATAGGTAGCATAGGGTCCATCCTCCTGATAGACCGAACATGCTCCATGATTCTAATTTTAAGGGGCCTAATTGTATGGCCTACATAGCTTTGTCAAAGGAATGGAAGCAGGCACACGGTCTTACTAAAGGTGCAGTTTATTGTGCCACCAAAGGTCCAACGTTTCGGCAAATAGATTGCCTTTATCTGACAAAAGGTGTGTGGTTAGCCCTCTTCTAATGTTAGAATGACATTAGAAGAGGGCTAACCACACCCCTTTTGTCAGATCATTTTATTAAACATCACCAAGGTAACACCACAGTTCATAGTCCCGTATAGATCGGCTGATCGGAGCCAGTTTAGCTGCGCCCCACGGATCCACGATCTTCTATCCTACCAACGGGCTGTGTTTTCTTTTTATTATTCTTTCACTGTTTTTTATATAGATGTTGTTTTTAGTTTTTTAGATAAAAATTTATGTAGTCTACCAAAACTGTGACATTGTTCCAATTTATATCTACACCAAGGAGGGGTCATCTGCCTACACTTACCCACTGGGAATTTAACAATCCCAGTACTACAAAGAGTTAAAGACCCTTGATGTGCATTTACTCCCACAAGGCCGTTGAGTATATTTTTTTATTTATACAGATTACTATATATCAGACCACAATTACCCTTCAGTCATCAGCAGTTGTAAGACACCAACAAGAAAAGATATCTTCCCCTGGATGGCACTCACACTTGCCCTGTGAGTGCTTGCACATTTGCTGCTGCTTTTACATACTGCTTGGGTTTTTCTAGTGGGGTACCACAGAATTATGTTGAATTTTCCCACTAACAATTGTTTTCAAATTTGTTCACACCGAGGGGGATTTCCTCACTGGAAGTTGAAGACGCTGAAGTAAAACCAGGAAGAAGATAAAACCTGAAAAGAGAAAAGAAAATATCCAAGTTAAAGACACCTTGATTTGTATTAAACCCACACAATCCGTTGGTATCATTTGATCTACATCTATATTATTACTACCGACCCTGATTACACATAGGTCACCCCGTGTGAAGACCAATTGGATAAAAGATACCTTCCCCTAGGATTTGTACTCACACTTGCCCGTGTGAGTGCTTGCAGCATTTAACTGCTTTGTATATTTTTAAAGTTGAAAGCATTGGACATATAAAATACTGTCTGTATTCTCCTCTAACAATTGTCTTTAAATCTGTTCACTCCGGGGGACCTCCTCACTATGTAAGCTGAGGACTGTTGAGAAAACCCAGGAAGAAAACCAACTCTGAAAAGAAGAAAGAAACCACCAAGGGAACATAAAGACAAGTAAATCGCAACGAAACCTTGCTGGTGAGACATTTACACAAGGCCGTGTAAGTGATTTAATATATCTTTCAGCACACCCACCAATCTCTATTTAGATACTATACATACCCCAAACTCTTCACCTGTGCTCCCCCTTTTCTCTCTAATCCCTGTACAATAAGGATCCTGGATAAGATCCTATTGGCTCAGAGCATAGACGAGAACGAACTGAGGGGACCTTTGTTTATAAGGTTGTAACACTCATTGCTTATTTCCCCTGTTCTAGAATTTCACCAGGGAGCACCCGGTTTTTTCCCTGTTCCATGTTCCTTTTGTACGTCTGTGCGCTCCCCTTTCCTGTCTTGGAGGATCTGCTCCCCAAGCCTGAAACCCCATGCCCACCTGCCTTTGTAGAACCCACATCCCTCTTTCTCGTGTTAAAGAGTGTTCTGTTCCACCTGAACACCACTGATTATCATACCTGCTTACTATGCCTACAAAACTCCTGATGTGAAAGCAATTTTCCTTCTCGGATTCTGTGATGGTATCTGTCATGCCACCCCCCCAATAAAAGACTAACCGCCATTAAAAGGGATTCATCTCATGCGCTGTGTAATACCCAAAGCGCCCGTGATTGAGTCTGAGACTCCTACCCCAAAGGGTCCCATAGAATCAAATGCTTCTTCCATCAGACTCACAAACATCCACCTCTGTGACTAGCAAAACCCCTTACCAATGTCCTCACACTGTTAGTTTTCTCTAGGTCTGATGTTGCCCGTAAGCTACCTTGGTCGTTGGCCCCCAGCAGTGTTGGATAAAAGTCCTGTTGCCCTCCTAATTTCAGTCCTAGGAAGATCCCTCCAGGTCCTGACTTACTATTATAACCCCCTGACACTCCACTTTAAAACAAACATAATATCCTCTTATTCCATTGAAAGTGCTAATTCAGTTTCGGCCACTTTCCCAATCATCACGTCAAACTTCGTACCATACCCTCTGATTCCTGAAGATCAAATCCAGTTTATGCTATTCCCCATTCACCCATTCAGAAACAAGCACCATGGTCCTCCGATTTAATTGAAGAGTTTGGGTCACGTTTCTGCTATTTTCCCACCACCCATTTCAGAGACAAGCACGATGTCCTTGGACCCCATGGAAACCACCTGTCTGACCCCTGTGACTTCTCAATACCTTGGCAGTGTCCAGTACACATACACCGTCCTCGGACTCCTGTGCTGTACTTAGTGTAACCACTGTTGCTGTTCAATCCCTGTTCAGGAAAACTGTTTTTTCACTGATTATCCCGCAGCTTCTTGTGGATTCCAAGAATGAACGTTAGCTCCTCACGGCTGGAAACCGCTTTTTTCTCCTAATCCCCTATAACTCCCTCTTAGCCATAGAGTCTAGGATTCCGACTCCTCATAAATACTGTCTCTCACTGATTTTCCTACGTATTCGAGGTATCCGCTACAAACTATGTGTCCGCTACTACGAACTCAGGGTTTTCTCACTGGAACTTTCGGTAATACCCGGTGTCTCTTTAGTTTCGAAAACCCAGTGTTTTCAAGAATAGAGTTATATTTCACTCTGTTTCGTTTCCCACAATAATTGGGGTACATACTACTGACTTTTCTACTCCTGTTTCAAACTAGGGTTACCTCTCAGGAAGGTTTCTGCAGCTACCCCGATGCAAGGACTGTGCTTAAAACTACTGCACTTTATTCTCCCACAGTATCATGTTGAGACCTTGCAACCTGGGACCACACTCCACTACAAGTCAAGTTTCATGTTCTCCATTTTCTTCTTTCTTTTGTTGGAGTTACCCAGCTTTAACCCCCAAACTTCTACCTCAACCTACTCGGATGCACTGCTCACCTTGCCTCCTGCTGTATTGAATAGATCTGTCTTCTCACCTTTCAAACAGAGTCTTTATTCGCAGGTTTATGTTGGTGACGGAGTGCTCTCTCTGGATTGCATTTGGTCCATCCTCTAGGATAAAACGTCCATACTGGACCACTTTGCTTTGCTGAGACATCCCCCTGATTTCGATAGTCCCCACTATGTGTTGGACATGCTGTCCCCTACTGCCTCCTTGATGCAGACTACGTCCTTCACCAAGACTATAACTTTGGATTTAATCACCTCTAAATGTCAGGGCCAATGGAGGGCGGCCCTCTCTTTCGTCTGCCTGTACCATGGCCAAGAATTACATAAACACTGCTATCGGCTCTTTTGAATTGCTTGGGATAACAACCTTTTTCGTATAAAAAATACTGCTTCAATATCTGCAGTGAACCACCCTCCCGCCCAATACCATCGCTAACCACCACCCGGAATTCCTTGGGAGCTAAAGACTCTCGCAAGTTCCTACTGTGCTGATTCCAGCAAAGTCATTGTTTGTCCTGAAGGCCTCTCTGCCATTCATGTCCAACAATCAGTGTTTTATGTTCCGTACTCTTGGACTATTACTATGCACCGGACACGGCTGCTGTCCTTCTGATGTCCCTGTTCGGAATCTCCTGTCTTTTCACAGCTTTGGATTTCCAAGTCCCCTGGGACCTTTTCCCATTTACCGGGAACCGCAGTGCCACCGCTCTCCTTTGTGGGATCACCAATGTACCCTGGATTTTGGACCTAATTCTCGCATAAGATGCTTCAGGAACAACTCTAGGTCTCCCAACTTATGAGTGGCCCGGTCCACTCAGGGCTCTCATACAGAGGGGGGAGTACGGTAAGGATGCCAAAAAACTGTGGGCTTTCAACACCACCTCTCGCCTAAGGAAGTTTAGGAACAACTCCATGTCCCCCAGGGTCTATGAAGTGTCCTGTCCACCCAGGGTTCTCACCCAGAGGGGGGGGGTGTACCGTAAGGAATGCCAACTGCGGACTTCAACGCCACCTCCGCCCAAGAAGCTTAGGAACAAAAGCGTGTACCCCAGATATGAGATGACCTGGTCGCCCTGAGGTCTCACCTGAAGGGGGGGGTACAGTAAAGATTCGGTTTCTGCTGGCATTGCCTGTATCCTTGCAGATCTCTGCAGTTCACCTATACTTCCCTCTTGCAATCATAGCACCTGTGCTAGCTTTCACTACAGTCCTTGTCCTGTGCTCTGTCATTGGAGGATTCTCACACACATCCCTCCTGTTATTGTCCCGTAGCCCTTTATATATACTGCTCTCCCACACTGTTTCACTGCCAAGCTTAATCCTATCTGGATGTTACAGTGTTTCTCAACAAGCCCCCTGGCTTGCCTTGTTCCTGTTTCCTGTGACCGCTGCTACTCTCCACGCAGAGATCTGTGTACCTGTTTCCGAGGACTGCTGCACGATCCCTTCTGCGAGGCCTACTTCAGACTCCTGTGCGGAAGCACTGGATTTTACCCGGCGCTGCTCTGGCGGTATTCTTCGGCCAGCCTGCTGTCTCATCCTACTGAGACCGGTGTCATGGGCCGTTCCGCTCTCGTGCAAGGCCACTCCGCGCTCTCGCTCCTATGCTGAAGCGAGAAGCGCCGGCTACCCGTTCCAAACTCCTTGCTGAACCACGGTATGCTGCCTTCTCTCCGATCCTGACTCTGACTTCTCTCAGACACGCTGTGCCTTCTCCAGTCTAGACCCCCTTGTTTGACCATGAACTTCACATTCCGGATCCGGCTCTGAGGCCTATGTCGGTGATTATGCAAACCCCACCTCAGTGTCGCGTCCGGTTCCCGGTTTGTGCGAGCACGTCTGTGACAGGGGACAATGTATCTAAGGAGTGAATCCAAAACATCTCACGTTGGTTGAAGAGTTTCAAACGATTCCCACCTCTAAGAGGGTAGATATAAATCAACAGCTGAAAACCGAAAATTGGACAAACTGCCAGAAGGACAGTTTGCTAAATGTTTAGAATAGGTAGCATAGGGTCCATCCTCCTGATAGACCGAACATGCTCATGATTCTAATTTAAGGGGCCTAATTGTATGGCCTAATAGTTTGTCAAAGGAATGAAGCAGGCCACACGGTCTTACTAAAGGGTGCAGTTTATTGTGCCCCACAAAGGTCCAACGTTTCGGCAAATAGATTGCCTTTTCTCCTTGATAAAGCAATCTATTTGCCGAAACGTGACCTTTGGTGGCACAATAACTGCANAATAAACTGCACCTTTAGTAAGACTGTGTGCCTGCTTCCATTCCTTTGCTCAAGTACCTCTGGGATGTCTGGACCTCCCTGGATACAGTGCACCGGCAGATAAGTACCCCCCTCCAGCACCTACCAGCGGTGTGCATGTGCTTCTACATATGACTACATAGCTTTGTCCACAGCCGCAGATAAGATAATAGATCACGTACAGCTGCAGCGGCCGTAATTTTAAAACTTCGCCCAGTATACCGCTCGGATTACCCCTGTCATGGCGCGTGATGTTATCAACCATACCGCCATTGACTCTGTATCGGGTGCAGAAAATTGCATTTTAGCGTTGTCTGTAATACTGTCTAGAAACGCAAGTGGGCAATCGCGGGTTGTTGTCTTAAAAATCTAATAGCAATTCAACCTACACAGTACAGATGTACGTACAGTTCTGCAAGTCTGTGTGTGTACAGTAATTTGAAGATTTATATTTGAAGCAGAGATTAACGTTACGAGTTCGTATTGTATAGTCTGAGGCTCCTTAGCCATACAGAGATTAAACATATGAGGAGACATACAGTACCTGCATTGTATACAGGATAATAAAGGGAAAAGAAGTAATACTTTATTTTGAATGAAAAAAAAAATTCTGCTCATACGTGTACAGTATGTCTAATTGGAACCTTGTTGAAACATATATGCGTGTCATCACATTTCTATAGGTATTATTTATTAATCAATACTTTTGCTAGGCTGTCTCTTTTTTTCATACTGTTTTTTTTTAATGCGCATGCGTGTATGTCTCATTGAAACCTTGTTGAAACGCATATGCGTCATCACATTTCGTTGAAAATCACGTCTCATTTAATGTGAATTTCAAGTCTGTTTCTCGACATGGGCTTGCATAACAATTTTTGCTATTCTGAGAATCAATCACTACTGTAGTTTATTAATTCTACACTAGTCATGTACGTACTTTATGAGGTTGGTGGCATACTGTGATTTTTATTTGGGGGTGTGGGGGGCATAAAGCCCTCTCCCCCCCGCCCCTCCCACACACACAAGGCTAAAGTATTTATACTTCTTATCGTCACCTCCTCCAAAACCATTCATTTATAATAGGAGGCTTTGTGGCTTAGTGTAATATTCCTGAGCCTGGGTTCAAAAGCGGATGCGTACAGTACGTGTGAAAAGCCTTTCTTGGGGCTTTCACGAGAATCACTTCTCATTCAATGTGAATTTCAAGTCTGAAAAAAAGAAAAAAAAATTTTTTTGAGGTTGGGATCGAGAGCTAAGTCTCCATCTTTGCTGATGATACTAAATTGTGTAAGGTAATAGAATCAGAGCAGGATGTAATTTCTCTTCAGAAGGACTTGGAGAGACTAGAAACGTGGGCAGGTAAATGGCAGTTGAGGTTTAATACAGATAAATGTAAGGTTATGCATTTGGGATACAAGAATAAAAAGGCGACACAAATTAAATGGAGATATATTGGGGGAATCTTTGATGGAGAAGGATTTAGGAGTGCTTGCAGACAGCAGGCTAAGCAATAGTGCCCAATGTCATGCAGTAGCTGCAAAGGCAAACAAGATCTTATCTTGCATCAAACGCGCAATGGATGGAAGGGAACATAATTATGCCCCTTTACAAAGCATTAGTAAGACCACACCTTGAATATGGAGTACAATTTTGGGCACCAATCCTAAGAAAAGACATTATGGAACTAGAGAGAGTGCAGAGAAGAGCCATTTACTTTATTTACAATAGAAAAGAGGCGTCTAAGAGGTGATATGATAACTATATACAAATATATTCGGGGACAATACAAGGAGCTTTCAAAAGAACTATTCATCCCACGGGCGGTACAAAGGACTCTGGGCCATCCCTTAAGGTTGGAGGAAAGGAAATTTCACCAGAAACAAAGGAAAGGGTTCTTTACAGTAAGGGCAGTTAAAATGTGGAATTCGTTACTCATGGAGACTGTGATGGCAGATATAATAGATTTGTTTAAAAAAAATGTTGGACATCTTTTTAGATGGGAAAGGTATACAGGGATAACCCAAATAAGTATACATGGGAAGGATGTTGATCCAGGGATTAATCCGATTGCCAATTCTTGGAGTCAGGAAGGAATTAATTTTTCCCCTTAATGGGGTTTTTTGTTTGCCTTCCTCTGGATCAATAAGTAAGTATAGATATAGGATAATGTATCTGTTGTCTAAATTTAGCATAGGTTGAAGTTGATGGACCTAAGTCTTTTTTCAACCTCATCTACTATGTAACTATGTAACTATAATTCACTACATGGGCACGCATAACACTTTTTGCTATTCTGAGAATCAATCACTAGCTTTTTAATTCTACACTATACTGTACTTTAGGAGGTGGGTGGCATACTGTGATTTTTATTTGGGGGTGTGGGGTTCAAAACATTATGTTCACCTGTTGAAAATATTTCTTTGAATTAATAATCCAGAATACATTGTAACTGCAACAGGTAACTGCTAGTCAAAAGATTGCTCTGAACCAACCACTAATCTCATACCCACTGCTATTGTAGCACCCCCCTCCCCCTCACCACTTCGCACACACACACACACACACACATACACACACACAGCCTAACAAACCAATGTGTAACAAACCAACGTGAATAGAAATGCTTATCCACACCTTCCCCAAAGCAATTCATCTGTGATAAACTCTTCTTGGAGAATCCACCACACATTCAAAGTGAATTTCAAGTTTCAAAAAACAACAAAAAAACAACAACAAAAACAGACATCCCTTTTTTAAGAATAATTTAAATTAACCATAATACGAAACATGTTTTTGAAAAGTTAACCTTTTTTTTATTTCATCTGGATAATCTGTGAAGAATGAAAAATACAAATAATCATGAATAATACAAATTTACAATCTGTATCTTCTTCGTATTAGCTGCATTCCATTCTGTCTGTACAGTAGTTCTTAGTACTTTTGGCATTGAGAGAGGGAGGGGTTTGTGTAAATTAAAGACTGTTACAGTATACACACAGTCCAATACATTTACACATCCCCCCACCCCTTTGTTTTTTAATGCAGCAGCCAGCTCTAAAAAGAAAAGAAAAAATGAGTGCATTAAAAGGGCATTTACTGTAAAGCATTGCGTATACAGTGTATCACTATATTGGAGTACAGTGTCTTACCTGCCAATATTGGGCGTGGGGGGGGGGGGTGGATTTCCTGCACTTTATCTTTGCCCACCTCCAGACATGCACATGGAAAACAGAAATAGAAATAAATGATTATACATGCATACCAAACATTAAAAACATGAAACAATGAAACAATTTAAAACAACTTTTTTTTTGTTTTTGTTTTTTTGAGTAAAAACATTTTTATTTAACTTTTGAACTACAGCACAGTGCAATCAAACAGCAAAGTCATTCCCAAAGTTCTGGTCTTCCAGGTACAAGCCCTTATATGCCTCAAAAGGCCATTGATGCTTAGTGTAATATTCCTGAGCCCGGGTTCAAACGCGGGTATACCTCTTGGTAAGGCCAAAAGTGTCAAGCGGACCACCACAGTCACTACTAGTAAGTATTTTTGTTTTCTTTACTGTACAGTATGTACTGTAATTACACTTTTACTGATGAAATGCATTAGTGTTTTTAACAGTACCTTTTTCCTAGCAATTTGAGAGAAAAAATGGTCCTCTACAGAATAACTAATAGCGTCTTGTTTATGTTTTTAATATTTGATCAAGATTTACATTCTTAAAATAAATTAATTTCAATTTCGACTGTGTACAGTAAATATCTCAAACACACACCCATGACACCCCACAAGATACTGTATATCCCCCATACACACCCAAATATACTGTAAATAGTGTATATATATATATATATATATATATACACATATATACACATATATACACACACACACGTAATATTATATTTTAGTGTTATATTTATATAGTGCCAAAAGTGTACTCAGCACTTCACAAAGAATGCAGTACAGAGAGTTATAATAATAGCAGTTTAATAAACAGTTTATTTTAGAGAAATTATGTGGCCTACTGTAACAAATGGTTGTGTTTTCATTTATACTGTAGGGTGACAACGCTTCTGGTTGACCAAATAAATTAAGAGAATGATGAGAGGTGTGCCACAAGGGTCAAGAATACTCTTGAGAAAATTCACAATATACTGTAACCGCATCTGAGACCAGCATCAGGCAGATAAGATCCAAATTGGGATGGAAATATGGATGTGTAAGGTTAGTACTGGACAGTACAGTAGGTAAAAGTGTGGTTTAACTGTACAGAACCTCTAAAATTATTCCTTGTCATAACAGGGCGTATCCTATGATAAGAGAAGCCAACAAGATCAAAAGTGTGGACCAGGCACAGGCATGGATCGAAAGTAGCGAGACTTTTTAGGATGTCATCTTTACTGACGAGTCAACTGTATTGTTTGAGGGATTTTCCACTTTTGCATTCCACAAAAAGAGACGCATATCTCTGAAGCCACGTCCCAAGCATCCATTGAAGCTGCATGTGTTGGGTGCGATCTCTAGATGTGTACCAGGTTGCATCATCATCTTTGAAGGTTAAATAATGCACAAAGTCACATGCTGTGGCCTTATGCACTGTACAGGTGTACAGTATTTGGAACACTTTTTTTTTCTTGTTCCAGGATTCATGAATAAAGTATTTTTCCAAGAGCAAATAGTGCCTGAGTTTGTCGAATACATTACACGTGAATTCCCAGCTGATCACCCTTTCTTCCAGGACAATGACCCGCAACACACAGCGTCTTCTGCGCATATTCTTGCCAGCGGTATCAACTGGGTTAAGATGCCACCGGACTAAGTATGGTAACGGTTTCTCATTGTTTTACACTGTTTATCTCTTTAACTAATTCACCTCCTTTCCGTCCTCCAATTCCAGATTGCCAGATTTAATCCCATCGAATTGGTATGGCATCAGCTCAAGGATCATATCAGAAAAGTGGTGAAACCGTCAAAAAAGGATGAATTGGCAAAAGGCATACTAAGTTTTTGGAACAACATACTCACCGTACAGATAGTTCGTAGTGTGTAGATGGTCACTGCAGCAGGAATTCAACCGGAAACATGAATAATTAAAAACAGCTTTATTAAACTAGAGTGCTGCGCATCACAGAGAACCACTCTGACGCGTTTCGTTCCTGTGTGGAACTTTATCAAAGAGTAATGGTCTCTCACACAGAGGTCAAATATATACACAGATTCTTGTCCTGATTGGTTAACATATAATTGTAAACAGGCAGTTGCAATCAGTGTATCGTGTAATTGGTATTGGGAAAACCCTATACAGACAACAGTGTGTATGATAGAACAACAACATAATTAAAAGATGTCAAATAAACAATACAAAGTTACATATAGCTTAAAATCAAAAACAGTGAATTGCAGCATCTATGATATAAAAATATATATCATATAGAATATAAAAATGAATAAAGTTTCAAAGAATCATTGAGTCCTTATAACTCTGTGGAGAATAACATAATATCCATGAAAATGAATGCATAAAGTGGGTACAAAAAGTGCCCAATGTAAAGATAAATGCAACTATGCAATATTTGTAACTCATGGAGAGATATACAAATTTATGTATCCAATTGGGAATTATACTATAACATGTAGAAAAAATGCGTAGAAAAAAATGCATGAGGTGCATATAGACACACACTCCCAAAACTCCCCATCTAGTTAACCCATGAGGAAGTGTTTTAACTCCCAGTCCATGTTCATACCGTGGGGATGGAGAGTTCTGAGAGTGTATATCCAATACATCTCTCTTCTGTTGAGTGCATTTTCCCTGTTACCACCTCTAGGATGACATGGTATATGTTCTATGGCCCTAAATGTGAAATGATTAAGATTGCCAGCAGAACATGTAGAAAAATGTCTGGATACCGGATGATTCAGATCTCTTTTTCTGATCAATCGGACATGTTCTGCAATCCTGGTTTTAAGGGGTCTGATAGTGCGCCCCACATATTTAAGACCACAGGCACATTCTAGAGCATATACAACATGGGTAATATTGCAATTGAGAAACGTTTGGATGTAATATTTATTATGATCTTCATTATATACAATGTATCTTGTCTGTGCTGCATATTTGCACATGGAGCAATGACCGCACTTAAAAAAACCTTTTGGTATACTTTTAACGTTGGTAACATTGGAACCAGATTGAACCATACTGGGAGACAAGTGAAAGGATAGTGTTTTGGCTTTCCGATAAGCAAATTTAGGGCCATTTTTCACAATATCACGGATATCATTATCCAGTGATAGCGTGTGCCAAAGTTTGGCAATGATGTTACAGATCTGTTGTGACTGACTATTAAATGTGCTTATAAACATTGGATTGTTCACATTTTTGGATTTATTCTTCACAGTTTTGATTTTGCAATTCCTTGCTCTTTTTTGTATTAATGTACTTCTGTCCACAGAATCAGCCCTGTCAAATGCAGCAGTGATGTCCTGAATGGAATAACCCCTTTCTATGAATCTATCGGACATTTCTCTGGCCCTCAATAGAAAGACCTCATGATCAGAGCAAATTCGCTTTAACCTCAAAAATTGGGCCCCTGGAATGTTTTTGATCAAAGATCGTGGGTGGCAACTCTGAGCCTTTAGAAGTGTATTTCTAGAGTTTTCTTTTCTGTATATGTCTGTTTGAATGGACATATCATTGCCAACATACAGGAGTAAATCAAGAAAATGAATGTGATTGATGTTGTGTTGATACGTAAATTTAAGATTATAATTATTTGTACTAAGGTGATCAATAAAAGAAAGAAGTGAATGATCATCCCCCTTTCAAATGAAAATCAGGTCATCAATGTATCGCCCAAAGTAAACGATATTTTGACGAAATAAATTGTGACTGTGATAAATAAATTGTGACTCCCAAAAACCCATAAACAAATTAGCATACGATGGTGCAAAACTCGTGCCCATAGCGGTGCCTAGTGTCTGTAAATAAAAATGTGAATCAAATAGAAAATAATTGTGCGTGAGTAAAAATGAAATAGATTCCAGTAAAAAAGTGCAGTGTGTTATAGATAAAGTAGATAAATCCAAAAAGTGCTTGATGGCAGCAAGGCCGTGCTGGTGCTCAATAATGGAATACAGGGAGGTCACATCCATGGTGACCCACCTGTATTCCTTGTGCCAAGTGATGTCCTGCATGCTGGCAATGAAATCCGTGGTGTCCCTGATGAACGATGGCAATTCAAAAACAAGGGGTTGCAAAAACCTGTCCACATACCGCGATAACCCATCTCCCAAAGATCCAATGCTCGCCACTATGGGACGGCCAGGAGGGTCGACCAGTGATTTATGGATCTTTGGGAGATGGTGAAATATCGGAATCACGGGATGTGGAGAGGAAAGAAAATCAAATTCTTTTTTACTAATAACATTAAGGATTCGACCCATATGTAACAACTCCATCAATTCATGATAATACAGAGATGTAGGATTGCTCTTTAGAGGTCTGTACGTAGTACCATCTTTCAATTGTCTCATTGCTTCACTGAAGTATTGGTTTTTAGACATTATAACTAGAGCACCCCCTTTATCGGCACTCTTGATAACTAAATCATGCTCTTTCTTAATGCATTCAATTTCTTTAATTTCAGTGTAAGTTAAGTTCCCTTTAGTAACATTAGAGCAAGAGAACCCATTAGATAATATACGCAAATCACGTTCAACTAGATGTTCAAATGTGGCGATTGAAGGACCCCTATTGGAATTGGGGCAAAATAGAGACTTCGGGCGGTAACCCGAGTCTTCATTACCAAAAAAGGGTTGAGTATGTGTCATTAAGGGTTCACCTTGCAATTCCAATAGGGAGTCCATGTCCGACAATACACAATTCTCATAAAAGTTCATTGGTGGCAGATCCCCAAAATTCAAAGAACTATTGGGGTCAATTGATTCCTCTGGTCTGTGTGTATTATCCAGACTATTTTTTGCAGAGAAAATCTTTTTTAGAGTCAACTTTCGTGTGAACTTTTTGTAAGTCTATCGTTTCAAAAAGTTGAATTTTGACTGGGGGCAAACCCAAGGCCTTTATTGAGGGGGATAATTGTGTAAATGTTAATTCTGGCACCGGAAATATTAATTACATTATTAGGGTACCCCTATCGTTTTCTTCTTTCGTTTTCGTTTCTGCCTCTTTCCCCCCTCGTTTCCTCCTTTTCCTCTTTGATCTGCGTGTTCCCCCCCGGCTTTTTGTACCCATGTCAAAAAAGCCGGGGAGGGTTGCCCAGAGGATCTACTAGCCTTGGATGTTGAACAAGATGGTGTGGCCTTGCTCTCATAATGATTAGCACCACGATCCCTAGATTGTTCCCTAGATTTGTCAAAGGAAACGGAATGAAATCTCGGTTCTGGGTCCGAATAATCAGACTCAAAACTAGAGGTTTCAATGCGTTTATTTTTGAGAATAGATTTGTTGGGGGCATTGCCTGTCCCTCTCTTTGGTTTTTGATTCCTGCCCCTGGGTGTACTGGAACCCATGATCTCTCTAACAACCACTGGTTTTTGCCAGCAATAAATCTGATTTTTTTTGTATAATCTATACGATCTCTTTCATATTTAAGTTGTTTCTTTTCACTGATAATATATTCCGCTATTTCAATGTTGGATGAAAGTGTTTTATCGTTCTTGATAAATTGCTCTCTTTTGCTAAAAGGTTGCAATTTAGTTTGAAGGATTTTAATATCAGCCATTAGTATAGATTTTTCTTTTAATTTTTGCTGAATGATCAATTCCATCAATTTTTTGGAGCAGGAATCAAGGGCTTCTACCCAATCTAATTCGAATTGCTTATTCATAAAGCCAAAGGAGGGTACCTTTTTAATGCGCAATCCCCTAGGGATGCGCTGACATCTAATATAATTTTCAAGAGACGTTATGTCCCACCGTAACCTGATGTTTTCAGTTAAAAGTTTCTCTAATTTTACGAAGTGGTGGGTTAGATCAGAGGGTTCATCACAGATAACTTCTGACACACCATCAAATAGATGGGTGGCTTTCCTCGATCTCTTAGTATCATCTCCACAAGTGTGAACATAGGTGTTACATTCAAACTCCAATGCAACATTGTCATCTCCACTGGATTCTTCCATGATCAACAAAACAGATAAAATAACCCTTAAAGAGGGCCAAAAAAAAAAAAAAAAAAAAGGGGTATAATAACCCAATTAATGTAATAGGTAAATTCCTGTATATGGGTCAGAGTGTGCTAATTAGAAAAATAATATATAAAACACATATAAATACATATGCATATACAACACCCTAATATTACTAAGCAAAACAAGACCAGAAAATAAATCAATAGATTATAATATAAAGATATTATTGTCAATGAATGTCCTTATGGAAATGAGCTACCAGGACAGGTAATGTATATAGTGGTTGTAGGGGAATGACCCCCGTATTGTCCGGTGCTTCTAAAG